>JAJIBD010016236.1:0-29636 GCA_021461705.1 Cryptotis parvus | reverse complement strand
GAAGGGGCCTAGCGACTCCTGCCCCCGCCACCTGGGATCAGCTGTTTGGTGCCCCTCCGGGTGTTTATGGACCAGTGAGATTAAAGCGCTGGCTTACAAAGAGGCGGTATTAATGATTTTGAAATCTATTCGCTTCTCTTCCAACACATAAGATGGCAAGAACTGGGCTCGCAGGAGTATGTTGGGTACATGCCTGGCTTCGCCGCTGGGCACCTCGAGGGCTCTCTGACCTGCAGGGCCCCGTAAGCCAGGCCAGGGTCATATCTGAACAGAGCTGTGTGTGGCCCAGAGATAAGCCAAGCTTGGAGAGCTGATGGCTGGCCTCGGCTGCAGCCGGGAGGAGCCCTGCACGCAGAGCTGTGCCGTGCTGCCCTGCAGGAGGCGCCGCTCTCAGCAGTCAGCAGGAGTGGAGACTCCCCCACTCACAAACAGATCCTGGGGGTCCAGAATTAGTAGCCGGGGGCGGGGAAGGCTTTTAGGTCTGGGCCAGGGTCCGAGGAAGTCAAAGCCCTTCTGAGTCCAGGCGGCTGTTCACCTTGTTCACGCACTGTCTGCACTTGCCTCGCGGAATTCTGGTCCGCCGTCATAGACTCCCCTGGGCAGCCGCCTTGGACGGGGATCAGAAAGGAAGTGCCCTGGAGCCCGGCCTGTGGGTTTTCTTCTTCTTTTCTGCTGGGGCTGCGCCCTTGGGTGCTGTGGGGAGCCGAGGGCCCCTGCAGGTGCTGCGGCGTCTGCTCGTCCCGGGAGTTGCGCCAGCTGCGACCCTTACTCCCACTTGCTGGCACGAAACGTCTTTTTCCTCCAGATCTCCGTAGGATCCCAATTTCTCCTGCTCGCTCTCCGCTTGCTGGGTCATAGCCGTGATTCCTGGAGCGAGCCCCGAGTACCAGTGGGGTGTCCCGGGAGTAGAGCGTGACTTCGTGACCGCCTGCTGCTGGGCAGCAGAGCCTCACCTGCCCTCTCCCTGCAGGTCACAGCCGTGGCGCAGCAGAACCCAGGGGGCGCCGCGAGCCGCAGGACATGAAGGTCGCCGAGGTGCTCTTTGACGCCGCAGACGCCAACGCCATCGAGGGAAGTGAACCTGGCATACGAGAACGTCAAGGAAGTGGGCGGGCTGGGCGTTTCCAAAGAGGGCACGGAGGCCTGGGAGGCCGCCATGAAGAGGTACGACGAGAGGATCGACCGGGTGGAGACCGCATCACCGCCCGCCTCCGCGACCAGCTGGGCACCGCCAAGAACGCCAACGAGATGTTCCGCATCTTCTCACGCTTCAACGCGCTGTTCGTCCGGCCCCACATCCGCGGCGCCATCCGCGAGTACCAGACGCAGCTGATCCAGCGCGTGAAGGGCGACATCGGAGTCCCTGCACGACAAGTTCAAGGTCCAGTACCCGCAGAGCCAGGCCTGCAAGATGAGCCACGTGCGCCGACCTGCCGCCCGTGTCGGGCTCCATTATCTGGGCGAAGCAGATCGACCGGCAGCTCACGGCCTACATGAAGCGCGTGGAGGACGTCCTGGGCAAGGGCTGGGAGAACCACGTGGAGGGGCAGAAGCTGAAGCAGGGCGGGGACAGTTTCCGCATGAAGCTCAACACGCAGGGAGATCTTCGGCGACTGGGCGGCGCAAAGTGCAGCAGCGGAACCTGGGTGTGTCGGCCGCATCTTCACCATCGAGAACCTGCGGCGTCGGGGCCGCACCGGGAACGTCCTGAAGCTCAAAGTGAACTTCCTGCCCGAGATCATCACGCTCTCCAAGGAGGTCCGGAACCTCAAGTGGCTGGGCTTCCGGGTGCCCCTGGCCATCGTGAACAAGGCCCACCAGGCCAACCAGCTGTACCCGTTCGCCATCTCGCTGATCGAGGCGTCGCGCGCGTCGGAGCGCGCGTGCGAGAAGGTGGAGGAGCGCAGCAGCATCTCGCTGCTGGTGGCCGGCCTCAAGAAGGAGGTGCAGGTGCTGATCGGCGAGGGCATCGCGCTGGTGTGGGAGTCCTACAAGCTGGACCCATACGTGCAGCGCCTGGCTGAGACGGTCTTCAGCTTCCAGGAGAAGGTGTGTGCGCTCGTGTGAGGGAAGGTCCCGGCGGGCAGAGCGGCACTCGCTGGCCTAGACGCTGCCCAGGGCAGACCCGGTGGGGCAGCATGGCGGCGGGGGCCTGCGGGGCAGTGCTGGAGGTGGTGTGTGTGTGTGCTGCCGCACGCGAGTGCACAGTCAGGCCTCGCTCTGGCACACGCAGGCACACATAGCCTCTGCCCACAGCGGCTGCCAACCTCCGAAGGCAGCGAATGTGAGGCATGGAGCGTGACCTCAGCCAGTGTCCTGTCCCTCCCTCAGGTGGACGATCTGCTCATCATCGAGGAGAAGATAGACCTGGAAGTCCGCTCCCTGGAGACGTGCATGTACGACCACAAGACTTTCTCGGGAGATCCTGAGCCGCGTCCAGAAGGCGGTGGACGACCTGAACCTGCACTCCTACTCCAACCTGCCCATCTGGGTCAACAAGCTGGACATGGAGGTGAGCGGGCGCCCCTGCCCTGCATGTGGCTGGCGCCACCCTGGCTTCATCCCCTGGCACCACCGTCAGGGTCACCCACCCCCACTTCTGTGACCCCTTTCGGGTGACGAGGCTCTGGTCACGTTAGCGTTTGTGCGGGCGTCCGCCAAAGTGCCGAGAGTGGCCTTGCTGCTTGAATGGGTTGGTTCAAATCCGGGAAGGATTTGTCCAAAGAAGTGACTGGCGAGAGTTCGGTGTCCCGTCCCGAAGCCCCTTCCAGACATGACTAGCTGTGTCTCGTCTCCCAGGAAACGGGAGTGCTGACCTCTGACCTCACAGCAGCCTCGGGTAACAGACCCAGTCTCCAGGTCCCCTGAAGGCCCAGAGCTTTCCTCAGCTGCTCTGGAATGTCTAGGGTGGCTGAGCAGCGCCAGGCGGAGGGACGGCTCTGTTGATCCAGAGGAAAGTCCCGCGTCCCGTTCTGGGGCAGGACGAAGCTCCTGACCAGCCCAGCCTGACCTCCAGAGCACTGTGCCCTCGCCGCCTCAGCCAGCCAGGAAATCGCTGTTTCACTGAGTCCCCCTTAGAGTCAGGCTGCGTTAGTGGCGCCTCCTTACACTGAGAGGTCGAGGCGAGGGTCCGCGGGCCCACAGTATTGGAGGCGGTGCCCTGAGCCCGTGTCCTCACACCCACTCTGCGCTCACTCGCTCTTCCACACTTTCTCTCTAGATCGAAAGAATTCTGGGCGTCCGCCTGCAAGCAGGCCTCCGAGCTTGGACCCAGGTGCTGCTGGGACAGGCTGAAGACAAGGCAGAAGTGGACATGGACACTGACGCCCCCCAAGTCAGCCACAAGCCTGGCGGGGCCCAAGATCAAGGTGAGTGTTTCCGGGCAGGCCGGGGTCGCTCAGGGTCCAGGGCGCAGGCCTGGGCTTCATCCCCGCAGAGCATGGCCCCCCGGAACTTCGTGGGCAGCGCCCCTGTGGCAGGGCCTGCACCGCAAACTGATGGGTCAGCCCAGTGTTGGTGGGCGACAGCTCTGGGGTCCTGGAACACAAAGGCCTAAACCCAGAGGACCCAGGTGATGTCCCCTAGTGGCCTGGGCACGTCTCCAGCACAGGGACAGTGTGATCCTGGGTCCCCATGAGAAAGTCACCAGGCCAGCCCTGGAGCCGTGGTCAGGAGCGAGAGAGAGAAAAGCAGAAGGGCCGTGTCTTAGCTGGGAGGCGAGGAGTGTGACCGCCATGGTGCCCGGGGCTGCCCTTGGAGACGCAGCCGCGGCCTGTAGGTCGCACGTGGGTGAGGGGCCTGGAGGAGCAGCGGCAGGATGGTCCTCGCCCGGCGGCGATCTTGGAGAAACAGGCAATGAAAAACTACGCCGAGGAAAAGTCCTCCTGGCCGCTTTCATGGGAGCAGGAGGCGGCTCCGAGGCTCCGCCAGAATGAGCTCCACGTCTCGGGTCCTAAAGTCCTCCGGGCGGGCGGGAGAGCCCAGCAGGCCGGGCTTTGCCTTGTCTCTCTGGACCTTGGTTCCATCCCTGCGGCGAGCCCTGAGCACTCTCGGTGGTGGCTCAGGAACAGTAAACAGTGACCGGGAGCCAAGCACAGCACGTTCATGAAAGCATCTTCGTTTGAACACGGCGTGAACGTGTTGCTGTGGCACGGACTCGCTCACGGGAGAGCCGTGCTGGTGAAGTCTCTCATCCAAGGAAAACCGGCTCTGTTCTTAAAGCCGCCCGTCCAGACTTTTACATCTCTTTCAAACGTTGCAGATTTTCTGGAGTGTGCGGCACGGATGCGTCAGCGTCCCCGCGTGTAGCCGCGTGCTCTGCGAGGGCACATTCCCGGCTCTGCACGCGGGTCATGTGGGTGCTGGAGAGTGAACCTGGGCTGGCTGTGTGCGAGGCAAACACCCTCCCCTGTCCTCTGGTGCCAGCCCCGAGAGCATGTCTTGAAGGCGGTCAGGCTGAGCATTCCCGTGATGGCCTCCGAGACCCTGCTATGAAATGGAAACCCTGAGTCGCAGGGAGCAGATGGCGTCTGCTGCTGCGGCTTTGAGGGGCTGGCGTTGGGTTGTCGGCGCTGATCACCTGGCATAGGCCAGCCCCCTTCCAGCCTCACCCTAGCTGCTTGCCCCTGAAGGCTCTCCAGTGGCTTTCTTGGGGGCCCGGAGCGTGACTGAGGCACCCTGTGCCCTCGGGCCCTGTGCAGGGCGCAGGAAGCTGTGTGTTGCGACAGCCCTCGCTGCGGCGCCCGGTGATGCTCCGCTCTTCTGTTCCAGAACGTGGTTCACGAGTTGCGGATCACCAACCAGGTCATCTACCTGAACCCGCCCATCGAGGAGTGCCGCTACAAGCTCTACCAGGAGATGTTCGCCTGGAAGATGGTGGTGCTGTCCCTGCCCAGGATCCAGAGTCAGCGCTACCAGGTGAGCCCCTCGCGCCGCCTGCTCTGCTCGCAGGCTGCAGCATGGTGTCCGGGCGCTTGTTTGGGAAGTGGATTCCAGCTCCATACACCCCCCCACGCTACGGAAATTCACGGGCCTACGATGTGTAGGGAAAGGAAAGCTAAGTTAGATCAGGGCCTGGACCAGTCAGTGTGACGGCCACACACGCCCTGCAGGGGGACAGAGATACGGTCCCGGGACCGCTGCTCTTCACAGGTTCTCGTGCTGGTAGGGCTGTCTCCTGCCCTCAACACAGCATGGGCTTGCTGCCCGGAGAAAGCGGACTCCTGTCGGCCCAGCCAGCCCAGGGGCTCTGGGGGCTCCTGTCCGCCCGGCCAGCCCAGGGGCTCTGGGGGCTCCTGTCCGCCGGCCAGCCCAGGGGTTCTGGGGTTCCTGTCCGCCAGCCAGCCAGGGGTTCTGGGGGTTCCTGTCCACCAGCCAGCCCAGGGGCTCTGGGGGCTCCTGTCCGCCGGCCAGCCCAGGGGCTCTGGGGGCTCCTGTCCGCCGGCCAGCCCAGGGGTTCTGGGGACTCCTGTCTGCTGACCAGCCCAGGGGCTCTGGGGACTCCTGTCCGCCGGCCAGCCCAGGGGCTCTGCGGGCTCCTGTCCACCGGCCAGCCCAGCGGCTCTGGAGGCTCCCAGGTGCCGAGTTCCACAGCCAGGCCTCTCGGTTCCTCTTGCCGCTTGCCTCCATGTCCGGCTGTCTGGCTAGGTTGGCGTCCATTACGAGCTGACAGAGGAGGAGAAGTTCTACCGAACGCTCTGACGCGCATGCCTGACGGCCCCGTGGCCCTGGAGGAATCCTACTCCGCCGTCATGGGCATCGTGGACGGAGGTCGAGCAGTACGTCAAGGTGAGGCCCTCCGGGTGTCGGCAATGGTCCCTGCAGTGGACACTTGCACGGGGGACAAGCTGTTTCAGAAGACGGTGGCTTGGTTGTCTGTTTATAACGATCATTTTGGAAGTTTGAAAAGACGGCCCCTGTAAGGAAGAACATGAGCCTTCTCCTGGAAGGCGCTGTGTGGAGGCAGAGCCCGGCCTCGTCTGACCGCTGCTCACCTGCAGGTCTGGCTGCAGTACCAGTGCCTGTGGGACATGCAGGCCGAGAACATCTATAACCGGCTGGGGGAAGACCTCAACAAGTGGCAGGCCCTGCTGGTCCAGATCCGGAAGGCCAGGGGGACCTTCGACAACGCAGAGACCAAGAAGGAGTTTGGCCCCGTGGTCATCGACTATGGCAAGGTGCGCGCCACCCGTGGGCCCCAGTGGCGAGGCCGCCCGCAGAGCGCGGGATGGTCTGAGCTCTCCGCCTCTGCTCGCCGCCTGCAGGTGCAGTCCAAGGTGAACCTCAAGTACGACTCGTGGCACAAGGGAGGTGCTCGGCAAGTTCGGGCAGATGCTCGGCTCCAACATGACCGAGTTCCACTCGCAGATCTCCAAGGTGAGGCCCGGCCCCACCTGCCGCAGCACCCGCTCGGCCCCGCTGCCTGGCTGACCCCATACACTCTCTCTGCAGTCTCGCCAGGAGCTGGAGCAGCACTCGGTGGACACGGCCAGCACCTCTGATGCCGTGACCTTCATCACCTACGTGCAGTCTCTGAAACGGAAGATCAAGCAGTTCGAGAAGCAGGTGGAGGTGAGCCGGGAGGGCCGAGTGTGTCGGGAGTGGGCTCAGGCTGTGCTTACCCTCGACCTCTCTCCCCCGGCCCACTTGCAGTTGACATGTCCCCAAGGTCCTGAGGGGCTGGAGATGTGTCTCAAGTGGCCGAGTGTGTGCCCAAAGCATGCTGAGCCCTGCGTTACTCTCCCCCTGGTGGCCCCCACGCCATGCAGGGTGGCCGTGGCCACTGAGAGCAGCTCCCTAGGAACATCTCTGCTAGGGGCCTGAGTCGTACAGCGGGGAGGGCACTTGCCTGGCACTCGGCCAGCCTGGGCTCAGGCCCCAACAGGAGTAACCCCGAGTGCAGAGCCAGGAGTAAGCCCCCGAGCAGTACCAAGTGTGACTCGAGACAGACGCGCTGCTGGCGGGAGCGGCTGCACGGGAGCCCGTGTGGCGTGTCACCGTCCAGCTTGAGCTGCGGCTTCCTCAGAGCTGGGCGGGCGGGCGGGCACCAGCCCAGCATCCCTCCTCACTGCCACCCGTCGCGTGGGTTGTGGGTCCCCTGGGCAGCACCAGTGTCCGAGCCGAGGGGTCCTCTCCCGGGCGCCCCCTGCCTGCCCGCCGTGAGGAAGGTGTTTCCCCCAGCTCTACCGAACGGCCAGCGCCTGCTGGAGAAGCAGCGGTTCCAGTTCCCGCCATCCTGGCTCTACATCGACAACATCGGGGCGAGTGGGGCGCCTTCAACGACATCATGCGGGCGCAAGGACTCGGCCATCCAGCAGCAGGTGGCCAACCTGCAGATGAAGATCGTGCAGGAGGACCGGGCCGTGGAGAGCCGCACCACAGACCTGCTCACCGACTGGGAGAAGACCAAGCCCATCACGGTGCGTCTGTGACCCCAGCCCGTCTCGGTGTGTCTGTGACGCCGGCCCGTCACGGTGTGTCTGTGACCCCGCCCTTCTCGGTGTGTCTGTGACCCCAGCCCATCACGGTGCGTCCTGTGACCCCGGCCGCCACGGTGCGTCTGTGACCCCGGCCCGTCACGGTGCGTCTGTGACCCCGGCCCGTCACGGTGTGTGTGACCCCGGCCCGTCACGGTGTGTCTGTGGCGCCGGCCCGTCACGCGGTGTCTGTGACCCGCCCGTCACGGTGTGTCTGTGGCGCCGGCCCGTCACGGTGTGTCTGTGACCCCGGCCCTTCCGGTGTGTCTGTGACCCCAGCCCATCACGGTGGCGTCTGTGACCCGGCCCGTCACGGTGCGTCCTGTGACCCCGGCTCGTCACGGTGCGTCTGTGACCCCGGCCCGTCACGGTGTGTCTGTGACCCGGCCCGTCACGGTGTGTCTGTGACGCCGGCCCGTCACGGTGTGTCTGTGACCCCGGCCCGTCACGGTGTGTCTGTGACGCCGGCCCGTCACGGTGTGTCTGTGACCCGGCCCGTCACGGTGTGTCTGTGACCCCGGCCCGTCACGGTGTGTATGACCCCAGCCTGTCAGGGCCTGTCCCCAGCCACTGCCCACTGCCCTTTCCTCCACACTGGTCAGGCCTTGCTGTGGCGTGATTCCCAGTGACAAGGCTGCTCCTCTCTGACAAAGCGCAGGTGGTGAATGTCAGGACACCCCCGAGCCCCCGAGGTGGCCGTGCCCCCGCCGCTTCCTGAGCTGCTTGGGCAGAGCCAGGCTGCTGCTCTGCTCTCGCCCCACGGGCGGCCTGCGGTCCGCTGCCGCTGCACCTCTGCCGAGGGGTGAGCAGGGTGGGAGCCAGCCCGGGGCATGTGTCCAGGGGCAGAGGGCGTCTGCCGGAGGAGGTGCTGGGGGTATGTGGCAGGGGCCTGGAAGAGGAAAGCCGGGTCGGTGACGGCAGACGTAGTCGGCGGTCACGGGGCTGCCAGCCGCACCGGCTGACACCGGCCTGCTTGAACTCCGTGCTGGTTGTTCAGCTTCGTGTAAAGTTGGCAGATGATGATTCCGTCTCGTTTCTTCTATGCGTGGTTTGGATTAGTAGGGACTGAGAGTTAAGAGCATTACTGTGGGGGCTGGAGCGACAGTACAGAAGGGAGAGCTCGTGTCTTGGGCACGGCCACCCAGGTTTGATGCCCGCAGGACTGATCCCTGAGCACAGAGCCAGGAGTAAGCCTGAGCACTGCCAGGTGTGGCAAGAAAACAAAACCGCTTTGGGAGGTGTTTATGGGGTGTTGGGGTTTTGTGGTGCATGCTCTAGCGCTGGACTGTCTCAGCCCTTCGGGGCGGCGTAGGCAGAGCACACGGGGAGCTCAGCGCCCGCCTTTTCGTCTGGCTCTGTGGTCGGGGTGGGTGTCGCACCCAGGCCTGTGGAACAACTGGCACCCTCCCTCACCCCAGAAGCTGCTCTGGCTTCTGCCTGCTGTGCTGGGGCTGGGTCCTGCCTTGCACTCAGCTGGTCTCAGGGACTCTGCTCCTGTTGGTACCCACCGCTGGCCCTCACGGGCAGGCACGTGCTGCCCAGGGCACTGTTCTGTGGCCAGCGATAGCGGCTCGCAGCCAGCCTCTGTGATGCGTTACGGACACGTCCCGCAGGCCTTGACCCTCCGCTCTGTGCTTGCAGGGTAACCTGCGGCCGGAGGAGGCCCTGCAGGCGCTCACCATCTACGAAGGCAAGTTTGGGCGCCTGAAGGACGACCGCGAAGTGCGCCAAGGCCAAGGAGGCGCTGGAGCTCACGGACTCGGGCTGCTCGGCGGCAGTGAGGAGCGCGTGCAGGTCGGCCGCAAGACGTCGGGCCATCTGCGTTGGGGACCCTCCTCCCCCCTGGCCCCCAGCTGATGTGCTTTGTTCTCTGCCACAGGTGGCCTTAGAAGAACTCCAGGACCTCAAAGGCGTTTGGTCAGAGCTTTCCAAGGTCTGGGAGCAGATCGACCAGATGAAGGAGCAGCCGTGGGTGTCCGTGCAGCCTCGGAAGGTGGCGCCACTGGGGGGTCGGCACAGGAGGAGCCTGGCCGTGAGCGTGACACTCGCTCACACCTTTGCTGGCTCACTCGGCGTGCTCACGAGTCCCCTGTGCTTGTGTACAGCTGCGGCAGAACCTGGACGGCCTGCTGAACCAGCTGAAGAACTTCCCGCGCGGCTGCGGCAGTACGCCTCCTACGAAGTTCGTCCAGAGGCTCCTGAAGGGCTACCTGAAGGTAGGGCCGGGCGCTGCCCGCTGCGGGGCTGGATGAGCCCAGCCGCCTCACTGTCGTCCCCCCGCAGATCAACATGCTGGTGATCGGAGCTGAAGTCCGAGGCCCTGAAGGACCGTCACTGGAAGCAGCTGATGAGGCGGCTGCACGTGAGGCTGGGTGGTCTCCGAGCTCACCCTGGGCCAGGTCTGGGACGTGGACTTGCAGAAAAACGAAGCCATCGTCAGGGACGTGCTGCTGGTTGCGCAGGGAGAGATGGCGCTGGAGGAGTTCCTGAAGCAGGTGGGGCGGCCCCGGCGTCTGCGGGGTCCCACGGCCCGGCCGGGCACTGAGGGCGCGCCTGTCCCCGCGCAGATACGGAGGTGTGGAACACGTGCGAGCTGGACCTGGTCAACTACCAGAACAAGTGCCGCCTGATCCGTGGCTGGGACGACCTCTTCAACAAGGTCAAGGAGCACATCAACAGCGTCTCGGCCATGAAGCTGTCCCCTACTACAAGGTACGGCCGCCTGGACAGCAGCTGCGCCCGCTGGTGGGTTGGCGTCTGTCGCGCGATGTACCAGCTGGGCCGGCCGCCGCCCCTCCCTGTGTGCAGGTCTTCGAGGAGGAGGCGCTGAGCTGGGAGGACAAGCTGAACCGCATCATGGCCCTGTTCGACGTGTGGATCGGCGTGCAGCGGCGCTGGGTGTACCTGGAGGGCATCTTCACGGGCAGCGCCCGACATCAAGCACCTCCCTGCCTGTGGAGACCCAGCGCTTCCAGAGGTGCGGGTCGCCCCTCCCGGGCCTGGCACTCCCCCCCTGCCCCCCCCGCCTGACCCCCTCGCGCAGCATCAGCATGGAGTTCCTGGCGCTGATGAAGAAGGTGTCCAAGTCTCCACTCGTGATGGACGTCCTGAGCATCCAGGGGGTGCAGAGGTCTCTGGAGCGGCTGGCAGATCTTCTCGGGAAGATCCAGAAGGCTTTGGGAGAGTACCTGGAGAGAGAGCGGTCGTCTTTCCCCAGGTAGGGGCCGTGGCAGGGCCCGGCCGGTCTCCGTGGGTGCGGACGGCTGCCGGGCTCTAGCTGCGGCGGGGCTTCTCCGGTTCCCTGAAGCTGCTGTGAGCGTGCTGGGTCTCTTCTGATAGCTTCGGCCTCTGCCGAGTGCTCCCGAGTTGAACAGGTGCTGAGCTGAATTTGTGCCCTACGCTGGTTTCCCTTGGCGGGGGCCGGGAGAGGCATGCGGGCTAGGCCGCTCCCGTCGCGTCTGCTGGTTTGCACTTGGACCTCGTTCGCCTCTTGCGGACCCCGGGACATTCTGGCGTCTCAAGTGCGATTCTGATTTTAGGTTCTATTTTGTGGGGACGAAGATTTGCTTGAAATTATCGGAAATAGCAAGAATGTGGCGAAGCTGCAGAAGCACTTCAAGAAAATGTTTGCTGGGTGTGTCGAGCATCATCCTGAACGAGGACAGCTCCGTGGTGCTGGGCATCTCGTCCCGCGAGGGCGAGGAGGTAGCGACGCCCAGAGGGGCAGGGGAGGGCGAGGAGGGAGTGATGCCATCTGGGCGGAGGAGGGGGCGGCGCCCCCTGAGGGCCCCAGGCTGGACCAGGCTGCTGTGGCCTTGCGCTGCGCCTTGCTGACTCCCCTCATTCACTGCAGGTGATGTTCAAAACGCCCGTGTCCATCACCGAGCACCCCAAGATCAACGAGTGGCTGACTCTGGTGGAGAAGGAGATGAGGGTGACGCTGGCCAAGCTGCTCGCTGAGTCTGTCACGGAAGTCGAGATCTTTGGCAAAGCAACGTCCATCGACCCGAACACCTACATCACTTGGATCGATAAGTACCAGGTAGGGGCGTGCAGGGAGGCGTCCTAGAGTGCCGGCGACGCCAGGCCACGGTGTGTGACCTCCACCTCGTCTGTGTCAGGCCCAGCTGGTGGTGCTGTCAGCCCAGATCGCCTGGTCGGAGAATGTGGAGACAGCCCTGAGCAGCATCGGGGCAGCGGGGCGCGGCGCCCCTGCACTCAGTGCTGACCAACGTGGAGGTGACCCTGAACGTGCTGGCCGACTCGGTGCTCATGGAGCAGCCCCCTGCGTAGGGGCGGAAGCTGGAGCACTTGGTGAGTCTGGGCGAGGGCGCTCAGGGTGCCGGAGGCCCGCAGGTACACTTTGGAGGACAGGTTTGCTCGGTCAGGAGAGCGGGTTGGCAGGAGCACGGGCCGTACGGGCCTTGTCGGTAGGATCTCAGGTCAGGCTTGGTTCTTGCAGCTCCACCCAGAGCGGTGCCTGGAGGCTGGGCCGCCCGACGCTGCTGCCGCTCGGGCTCATTGCGGCCAGTTGCTCACACGAGCTGCTGCTCGCCTCCGCTTCTGTCCTCCCGGCTGCCGCGGCCTGCGTGCATTTGCACTTGGGGCTGTTCTGCAGAGCCTGTGAATGTTCTAGGACTCGGGCGGACTCTGCCCTGTCTGATGGACGTTTTGCGCTCTCCAGATCACGGAGCTGGTCCACCAGAGGGATGTCACCCGGTCTCTGATCAAGAGCAAGATCGACAACGCCAAGTCCTTCGAGTGGCTCAGCCAGATGCGCTTCTACTTCGACCCCAAGCAGACCGATGTGCTCCAGCAGCTGTCCATCCAGATGGCCAACGCCAAGTTCAACTATGGCTTTGAGTACCTGGGTGTGCAGGACAAGCTGGTCCAGACGCCCCTCACTGACCGCTGCTATCTGACCATGACCCAGGCCCTGGAGGCCAGGCTGGGGGGTCCCCATTCGGTGAGTTTCTGCGCACCCGAGAAGGGTGCGTGAGGAAGTGGGTCGTCGGGGCCATAGGGCTAGCGCCGGGAAAGCACTGCCAGGCCCGGTAGTTGACCAGGGTCCGATCCTGGCTCCACAGGGCCCCTAAGGCAAGCGCGGCGTGATCCCCAGTGCAGGGCCAGGAGCGAGCCCTGAGCTTAGCCTGGCGTGACCTCCCCACCCCCAAAAGGAGGAGAAAGATGAAGTGGGTGGCTAAGATGCATTTCTCAGTTCCGTATCTGTACTTCTAAGAAGTTCCTTGTGTTTCTGGCGCTACTTTGATCTTTTCGTCTTTCTTGAATGTTCTTGAATCTAAATGCGGGTCCTTGGCGAGTCAAAGCCTCCGGCATCAGCTCTTGTCCCCCCACAGGGCCTGCCGGACTGGGAAAACAGAGTCTGTGAAGGCGCCGGCCACCAGCTGGGGCGGTTCGTCTTGGTCTTCAACTGTGACGAGACCTTTGATTTCCAGGTGAGGCTCTGGGACCCGCCTCAGATCAGAGATTGTGACGGCGCAGACAAGCCCCTGCACGGGTCGGGCCCGCTCCAGCCCCCACCACCACAAACGCGTGCTCCGAGCCCACCGGGCTCCTGCCTGGCGGCTCGGCTGCCCTGATGGCTGTGTGATGTCGGCCTGGACAGGCCCAGGGGCCGACAGGGGCTTGAGGCTGTCACGTGGCTCCTTCTCTCCTGGCTCCACCTCCGGACATGCAGGAGGACGTGGTGCCAGGGGTCAGGCCCCTGAACCTCACACACGCACTGTGCCTTACACCATGTGCCTGCCTGACCCCATTCTCTAAGGGCCTTTCTTGAATGCGTAAAGCCCAGTATTAAGAACAAACGGGAGGCCCAAGAGGGGCACGAGCTATCATCCCTGTGGCTGCAGAGGCCTGATCTTTACTCAGATCCCCAGCACTACCTACGGTCCCCAACACTGCCGAGCTCTGCCTGCATTAGGCCCCCTGAGCATCATTATCAGGTTGCACCCCAGAAGTTCCCCTTCAGAAAGGAAAATGCAGAGAGCGGTTCGCTCGGGGCGCATGCATGAACCTCACGCGAGGCCGGGAGCAGCCCCGCACCGCATGCTCCCTGCGCGGCCCCACGAGCAGCCCCTGCACGGAGCCAGGATCGACTTTGAGCACTAATGGGTGTGGCCCAGAAGGTCTTGGGGCCTTTGTTTTCTTTCAGGGGCATCTCAGGCAGTGCTCAGGGGAGACCTGGCCGCCAGGGTCAGCGCCGCCACAGTCGTGCTCGGGTCACGTGTGCAGCTGCATCGCCTGCCTGCCTGCCTGCCACGGGGCTCCCTGGGCCCAGGACAGGTTCTTAGTGCGGTTAATGAGCATCACAGGGAGGTTGTGGGCACAGGCGCTGGTGTGAGCCGCCCGCTGTGCTGGCAAGGACGCGCCGAGTGGACGCTGCCTCTCTGCCCACCCGCCCGTTGTGGAGCGGTGGTCCCCACGTGAGGGCTGGGGCGGGAGCTGAGCAGGATGTGACCGTCCCCTCCTCCCTCTGCAGGCCATGGGCCGGATCTTCGTGGGGCTGTGCCAGGTGGGCGCGCGGGGCTGCTTTGACGAAGTTCAACCGCCTGGAGGAGCGGATGCTGTCGGCCGTGTCCCAGCAGGTCCAGTGCATCCAGGAGAGCGCTCGTGCGAGCACTCCAACCCCAACTACGACAAGAGTAAGGCCCCGCATTCCCTGAGCCAGACTCGCCCGTGCGGGAGCGTGGGCCTGCAGGGGCCGCTGCTCTGGCCGGTGTCCGCTCTGACAGCCCCCTTCCAGCCGCCGCCCCATCACCTGTGAGCTGCTGAACAAGCAGGTGAAGGTGAGCCCGGACATGGCCATCTTCATCACCATGAACCCCGGCTACGCCGGCAGGTCCAACCTGCCCGACAACCTGAAGAAGCTCTTCCGAGCCTGGCCATGACCAAGCCGGACGGCAGCTGATCGCACAGGTCATGCTCTACTCGCAGGGCTTCCGCACGCCGGGGTGCTGGCCAACAAGATCGTCCCCTTCTTCAAGTGAGTGCCCAGGCAGATGGGCTGAGTGGGGCAGCTTCCCAGGGTCCCGTGATCTCACCGTTTCCCGAGGGAGGGGGAGATGTCCCCGGGGCGTGGCTCAGGAGGTTTTGCTGCGGGGGCCCAGCCAGGCTGCCCCCGTGGTCTGAAGGAACCCTCGCCTGCAGGCTGTGCGACGAGCAGCTGTCGTCCCAGAGCCACTACGACTTCGGCCTCCGCGCGCTGAAGAGTGTGCTGGTGAGCCGGCAACGTGAAGCGGGAGCGGATCCAGAGGATCAAGAGGGAGAAAGAAGAGCGTGGCGAGGCGGTCGATGAAGGGGAGATCGCAGAGAACCTGCCCGAGCAAGAGGTTTGTGCGGGCGCTCTTCCGTGTTTGGGCGCCGCTCTTCCCGTGTTTGGGTGTGTTCTTCCCGTGTTCGGGCATGCTCTTCCCGTGTTTGGGTGTGTTCTTCCCGTGTTTGGGCGCGCTTCCCGTGTTTGGGTGTGTTCTTCCCGTGTTCGGGCGCTCTTCCCGTGTTTGGGTGTGTTCTTCCCGTGTTCGGGCATGCTCTTCCCCGTGTTTGGGTATGATCTTCCCATGTTCGGGCGCTCTCCCGTGTTTGGGTGTGTTCTTCCCGTGTTTGGGCGCGCTCTTCCCGTGTTTGGGTGTGTTCTTCCCGTGTTCGGGCATGCTCTTCCCGTGTTTGGGTGTGTTCTTCCCATGTTTGGCGCGCTCTTCCCGTGTTTGGGTGTGTTCCTCCCGTGCCCGACGCGCTCTTCCCGTGTTCGGGTGCGCTCTTCCCGTGTTTGGTGTGTTCTTCCCGTGTTTGGGCGCGCCTTCCCGTGTTTGGGTGTGTTCTTCCCGTGTTCGGCACGCTCTTCCCCGTGTCGGGCACGCTCTTCCTGTGTTTTTCCTGTGTTTGGGCACGCCTTTCCCGTGTTTGGGTGTGTTATTCCCGTGTTTGGGTGAAATCTTCCTGTGTTCGGCGCGTTCTTCCTGTGTTTGGACACGTTTTTCCCGTGTTTGGGTGTGTTCTTCCCGTGTTTGGGCATGCTTTTCCCCGTGTTTGGGTGTGTTCTTCCCGTGTTTGGGTGCAGTCTTCCCGTGTTCAGGCACGCTCTTCCCGTGTCTGCCGGCGCTCTCCCGTGTGGCCAGAGAGCTGGGAGGCTGGGGCTGGGCGGGGCTGCTGTCGCCGCTCTGGAAGCAGCAGATGTGAGCCAGGCCACCTTCCCCACACAGATTCTGATCCAGAGTGTCTGTGAGACCATGGTGCCCAAGCTGGTGGCCGAGGACATCCCGCTGCTCTTCAGCCTTCTGTCAGACGTGTTCCCCGGGGTGCAGTACCACCGGGGAGATGACGGCGCTGCGGGAGGAGCTGAGGAAAGTGTGTCAGGAGATGTACCTGACCTACGGAGACGGAGAGGAGGTCGGCATGTGGGTGGAAAAGGTACGGGCCGCCACGGTGCAGAGCTCTGTCCCCAAAGCCCAGGCTCAGGAGCCCGTTTCCGGGGCCTGTGGGCTTGGTTCCTGTCTTCAGAGGTAACTTGGGGCCAGAGCCAGAGTGCGGGGCAGGCACCGGCCTCACGCAGCCGACCGGTTTCGCTTCTCCAGCACCCCGGGCGGTCCCCTGAGCCCTGCCAGAGGTGGGCCCCAGACCAACCACAGGGAGGAAACTTAGATGGAAATTGAACTGATCTGGTGCAGTTCAGTGTTCTCGGGCCTTCTGACCGTTCTCTGGCCCCCCTTGGGATGTCATGGCGGGGCCCAGGGACCAGTCTGACCCTGGGTGAGATGTGGGTGGTATCTGGGAACACTGGCAGCGGACGTGAGCAGCCGCTCCAGTGCCAGACGCTCCAGTGCAGCCTCTGGCTGCTGGTGACCAGCCTCGGGAAATGGAGCGTCACCGCGGCTGGGTCCCACCAGGCCCGTGCAGCCGGACTCTCCTGATTGGAGGCCACTCAGTGGCCGGCCTCGGCCAGCAGCCCCAGCTCAACGTTTCCCGCTGTCTGTTCAGTCGCTGTTTGGTGTGGCCCTGTGGTGTCCGTCTCGGTGCCCTGAGCCCAGCGGCGCCGCCTGACGCCGGTCCTGGCGCTGTCCCCGCCACAGGTGCTGCAGCTCTACCAGATCACGCAGATCAATCACGGCCTCATGATGGTCGGGCCCTCGGGCAGCGGCAAGAGCACGGCCTGGAGGGTCCTCCTCAAGGCCCTGGAGAGGCTGGAGGGCGTGGAGGGCGTGGCGCACATCATCGACCCCAAGGCCATCAGCAAGGACCACCTGTACGGGACCCTGGACCCCAACACCAGGGAGTGGACAGACGGGCTCTTCACACATGTCTTGAGGAAGTATGCGTGCGCTCGCTCAGGCCGCGGGGCTGGGACTCGGCCTCCCGGAGTGCGCCCACGCGGCTGTGGTCCGTCACTCAGCGCTGTGTGCCGCCCACAGGATCATCGACAATGTGCGTGGGCGAGCTGCAGAAGCGCCAGTGGATCATCTTCGACGGCGACGTGGACCCCGAGTGGGTGGAGAACCTGAACTCTGTGCTGGACGACAACAAGCTGCTGACGCTGCCCAACGGGGAACGCCTCAGCCTCCCGCCCAACGTGAGTGCCTGAGCAGTGGTGTTCCCGCCCCGAAGCTCCCCACTGACCGCGCTCAAGGCGGGGCTGGCACTCTGCTTTCAGAGGACAGTGGCCAGAAGGTGGCCAGAGTGGCGTGGGCTGGGGAGACGGTCGGAGCAGAGGGAAGTGTGGCCTGGGGTCAGGTCCGGGCCGGTCAGTGTGCGCAGACAGGATGGGGGGTGGGGCCGAGCAGCTGGAAGGAGCCTTTGGTGGGGGCCGTCACACAGCACCATCCCAGGACAGACCACTCACACGCTGCTGCCCCGCGAGTGACCGCCACGTGTCCACCAGGCGTGGGCTCCTCAGTGGGCCCCTGCCGGTCCGTTCCTCTAACCCACCCCACCCCCCACCATGCTGTGTGGTCTGGGGAGAGGCCAGCGGTCACCAGGCTGAGCTTCGTGCTGGCGTCGGGTGGGGGCTGCTGTTAGCTCCACGGCGGCCCTCCGCTTCCCTCCTGGCCTTGTCCCGGCTGTGCGCTGTTGCGAATGAGGCTCAGACCGACTGCGTGCGTCCGGCTCCCGCGAGGTGCGCGATCATGTTCGAGGTGCAGGACCTGAAGTACGCCACCCTGGCCACGGTAAGGCTGGCGGCATGGTGTGGTTCAGTGAGGACGTGCTCAGCACCGACATGATCTTCAACAACTTCCTGGCCCGGCTGCGCAGCACGCCCTGGACGAGGGCGAGGAGGGAGGCCCAGCGCCGGCGCAAGAGGCAAGGAGGGCGAGGCGGCGGCGCCTCCCATGCTGCAGGTGAGGGCCAGCCCCCGCACGAGCGAACGGGAGAGCGGGGGTCCCGGGAACAGGGGCAGCAGCGCCTCCTCTCCCGAGAAGGGGCCGGTGGGGCCCGCGGCAGCCCCAGGCGCTGACGGGCGCCGCTGCCGCCCCTGCAGATCCAGCGGGACGCGGCCACCATCATGCAGCCGTACTTCACGTCCAACGGGCTGGTCACCAAGGCGCTGGAGCACGCCTTCAAGCTGGAGCACATCATGGACGCAACGCGGCGCGCGCTGCCTGGGCTCGCTCTTCTCCATGCTGCACCAGGCCTGCCGCATAGCGTGGCGCAGTACAACGCCAACCACCCCGACTTCCCCATGCAGCTCGAGCAGCTGGAGCGCTACATCCAGGTGGGCGCGGCCGCGGGCGGTGTCCGCGCGCGGCCCGGGGACCCCGGGGAGCTGTCCACGTCCTCAGCCCATGCGTCCTCCCCACAGAGGTACCTGGTGTACGCCATCCTCTGGTCCCTAAGTGCGGGGACAGCCGGCTGAAGATGCGGGCGGAGCTGGGGAGTACATCCGCAGGGTCACCACCCGTGCCGCTGCCCGCCGCCCCAACGTGCCCATCATCGACTACGAGGTAGGGGCCTGGGCGAGGGCGGGGCGGCGCCCGTCCCGCGGGAAGGGGGCCCGGCTGAGGGTGTTCCCGTCCCATAGGTGTCCATCAGCGGGAGTGGACGCCCTGGCAGGCCAAGGTGCCGCAGATCGAAGTGGAGACGCACAAGGTGGCTGCCCCTGACGTGGTGGTGCCCACCCTGGACACGGTCCGCCACGAAGCCCCTGCTCTACACCTGGCTGGCCGAGCACAAGCCGCTGGTGCTGTGCGGGCCTCCGGGCTCCGGCAAGACCATGACACTCTTCAGTGCCCTCCGGGCTCTGCCCGACATGGAGGTGAGGGGTTGTCCCCCCGGGCGCGGGCTTGGCTGCCCGCCCCTGTGTTCCTCTCACCGGCCCTGGGTGTTTCCCCCCAGGTCGTGGGCCTGAACTTCTCGGCGCCACGACGCCCGGAGCTCCTGCTGAAGACCTTCGACCACTACTGCGAGTACAGGCGCACGCCAACGGCGTGGTGCTGGCGCCCGTGCAGCTCGGCAAGTGGCTGGTGCTCTTCTGCGGCGAGATCAACCTGCCGGACATGGACAAATACGGACGCAGAGGGTCATCTCCTTCATCAGACAGGTCGGGCGGCACGCTGCTCTCCCTGGCCCGTGCTCTCCCCTCTGACCTCTTCACAGCCCCGCCCATCTGGACACGCCGCTCTAACACACTCTTCCCCTCCCCCGACCTGCGTTTCCCCCAGATGGTGGAGCACGGCGGCTTCTACCGCACATCTGACCAAACGTGGGTGAAGCTCGAGAGGATCCAGTTTGTCGGGGCCTGTAACCCCCCCACTGACCCTGGAAGGAAGCCGCTCGCACAGGTGACCGGCTTTCACCGGCCCGAGCAGGTTTCCAGAGCTGCTCGTCCTGGCGTGTGGTGGGCCAGCACCCTTAGCCCTGCCCCCTGCGCCCGGGCACCCACCTGCCCCCTGCGCCCGGGCACCGCACCTGTCCCCTGCGCCCGGGCACCGCACCTGTCCCCTGCGCCCGGGCACCCTTAGCCCTGCCCCCTGCGCCTGGGCACCCTTAGCCCTGCCCCCTGCGCCTGGGCACCCTTAGCCCTGCCCCCTGCGCCCGGGCACCCTTAGCCCTGCCCCCTGCGCCCGGGCACCGCACCTGCCCCCTGCGCCCGGGCACCGCACCTGCCCCCTGCGCCCGGCACGCTCACCTGCCCCCTGCGCCGGGCACCTCGCACCTGCCCCCCTGCGCCGGGCACCGCCACCTGCCCCCTGCGCCTGGGCACCGCACCTGTCCCCTGTGCCCGGGCACCCTTAGCCCTGCGCCTGGGCACCGCACCTGTCCCCTGCGCCGGGCACTCTTAGCCCTGCCCCCTGCGCCTGGGCACCGCACCTGCCCCCTGCGCCCGGGCACCCTTAGCCCTGCCCCCTGCGCCTGGTTCTTCCCTCAGTGCTCCGCAGCTATTTGTGTCTGGCCTCCGGGTGGTGACTATAGGGGCTCCTGCAGGCACTGACGGGCCCCCACAGGTTCTTGCGACGCGTGCCCGTCGTGTATGTGGACTACCCAGGCCCTGCCTCGCTGACACAGATCTACGGCACCTTCAACCGGGCCATGCTGCGGCTCATCCCGTCCCTACGCACTCTACGCCGGAGCCGCTGACCGCCGCCATGGTGGAGTTCTACACCATGTCTCAGGTACGGCCTGGGGTGGGGTTCTGCCGTGTCTCAGGGATAGCCCCGGCGGCTGCTGTGGGCTCTGAGCACAGGGACAGGAGTCAGCCCTGGGCACGCTGCGGTGCACGGTGGGGGCGCAGGCACCTTCCCTGCGGCTGCTCCCTCCAGCACGCGGTGTCTGTGCTCCCTGCAGGAGCGGTTCACTCAGGACACGCAGCCGCACTACATCTACTCTCCCCCGGGAGATGACGCGCTGGGTCAGAGGGGCATCTTCGAGGCGCTGAGGCCGCTGGAGACGCTGCCCGTCGAGGGGCTCATCCCGCATCTGGGCGCACGAAGCCTTGCGCCTCTTCCAAGACCGGTAAGGCCCGGTCGCAGCCCACCGTGGGCCGCCCCTGGCTCGTGACCTGGCAGGGCCGCAGCTCACCGTGAGGTGACGGGTCGCCTTTTTCAAGAAATCTGGAAAATCAGGGCCAGGAGTGTGGTTGGGTGTTCGTCTTGGCACGTGTTTCGATCCCCAGCACTGCCAAGAGGAAAATGTAAGAAGTTGCTGATCCTTTTTAGTCGGGGCCTTTTCTCGCGTGTTTTCAAGTTGTGTTCGCGCACCCAACTGGGTGTTTCCGTGCACAACCCTAAGTACTCCCGCCCTCCTCATGGCCCTGGGTGCGTCCTGCTTCCCTCGCGCAGGCTGGTGGAGGACGAGGAGCGGCGCTGGACAGACGAGAACATCGACATGGTGGCCCTGAAGCACTTCCCCAACATCGACAAGGAGAAGGCGATGAGCCGGCCCATCCTCTACAGCAACTGGCTCTCCAAGGTGAGACGCGGAGGGTCTCATCGGCGACCCCCTGTCCGGGCGGGGCCACAGCGCGGTGGGGTTTGCCCTGCACGTGGCTGACCTGAGCCCGTGCGGTCCTGAGCACCGCCACTGGCCCAAACCGGACAAGCCCAAAAGCGGCAGGGGCTTAGCTTACCTGGGCGCAGGCAGCCCCGCAGCCGTGCCCCGCGTGCTCCCCTGGGGCAGAGCCACCACCCCGCCAGGAGCATCCTGAGAGGAGGGACAGGGCGGCGCGGCCGGGTGCGGCCGACGGGCCGGGACGGCGCGACTCACGGGGAGACCCTCCCGAGCCATGTGTGGGGCCGGCTGGTGCCCTTGGCTTTGGAGTCTCTCCTGGCCCCAGAACTTCCTTCTCTTTTTCTCCTTTGCCAGTTGGCACTCGGCTGGGGCTGGCAGGTGAAGTCCTAGGACCAAGGGCTTACACATCCTTTGTGGCCCGGACCCAGGCAGGCCCGGCTGGCTGGGGGTTCTTCATGAGCATCCGGAACATTCTTAGCAATTTTTTCTTTTTTGGGTCACACTCGGTGATGCTCAGGAGTTTCTTTCTGGCTCTGCGCTCAGGAATTACTCCTGGCACTGCATGGGGGACCATATGGGATGCCGGGATCAAACCCGGGTCAGTTGCATGCAAGGCAAACGCCCTCCTCGCTGGACTATCGCTCTGGCCTTCTTAGCAATGTTTCACTCAAACCCATGATCCCATAGGTCAGTCTGAGGTTCCTCTGGGAATCCTGTCTGCTCCCTGCTCGCTGTCTCGGAGCTTCCTGTGTTGTCTGTCCTGGGCTCTGCTCTCGCTCTGTGTCTGCTCTGCACAGTGGCCTCCGTGTGGTCTGTAGTGAAACCAAAATTGTTTTCTTTGGGGAGCAGGACAGGATCCCCCTTTGCCCCCGGGGCTCGGCGGCCGGTGGACAGATAAAGACTAGTGAAGTTCCAAAAGGCTTTTACTCATTTAAAGTCTGGTAAACAATCCAAGAACAGGAAAACCCCCAAACTTTAAGTTCCTAGCTGAGGGGCCAGTGGTAGCACAGCAGGTCAGGGGTTTGCCTTGCACGCTGCCAACCCGGGTTTTATCCCTGGCATCCCATGTAGTTCCCCGAGCACCGCCAGGAGTAATTAATTCCTGAGCAAAGCGCCAGGAGTAACCCCTGAGCATTGCTGGGTGTGACCCAAAAAGCAAAAAAAAAAAAAAAAAAAGTTCTTAGCTGGGCTCAGACCTCATGCTTAGGTTACGATCCTAGGCCAAAATCCCTCTGCACACTGGACCATGTGCTTTGGCCCAGTCAGAAAGGAATCCAGACCGCAGAGAACCAAGCCGGCAGAAAAGGCGGCGGCTACGCTTTTATATCCCTATTGGCCTGACCCGGCCCACAACAAGTCACAGACAAGGCCGATTCTTTCAGGTTCCGGTTCACCTGGCCCGGGGCATGGAGATGTTGATCTGTCCTCAGCTCTCCTGCAGGCACTAGTAGAGTGGGTAAGGGGTCCGAGATGACCTGTATCTGTAGATGACCTGTTGACCTGTATCTGTTGACCTGTATCTGTAGATCTATAGATTTCTCTAGACTCCACGAGATCCTTATCCTCAGGGTTGTTCTAGTCACTAGAACTCGTTTGCCAGGAGGCAAACAGCATTTCTCTGATTTAATTATGGCTATATTATATTTAAAAGAGAATCCAACGCAACCAGATAGACACTGGTAAGAGTTGTCCAGTCCCACAAAGATCGTAGAGTAGGAGAGAAAGTATTTGTGCTAGGGACCTACAGCACAGCACGCAGGGCGCTTGCCTTGTACACAGCCGACCCGGGTTCAATCCCCGCGATCCCATATGTTCCCCCCGAGCACTGCCAGGAGTAATTCCTGAGTGCAGAGCCAGGAGTAACCCTTGAGCATCGCCAGGTGTGACCCAAACAGCAAAAAATTGTATATATACTTATGCCAGCTTACATGGATTACCTGGTAAGATACTCTGCCACATAGAGCCACAGATCCAAACTGTTTCCCTGCCCCTGTCTACAAGGTGCCCTGCAGGAGGTGACTCCAGGCAAGGTGCAGAGGCTCTGGGCAGCCGTGCCCTGGGCGTGTACTCAGCAGTTACTGGATCTGAGCTCGAGTGCTGTGGTCTGAAGACAGGTTCCTCCCTGGTCTGTAAGCCTGCCGCTTCCCTGCAGGATTATATCCCGGTGGACCAGGAAGAGTTGAGAGATTACGTCAAAGCACGCACTGAAAGTCTTCTATGAAGAAGAGCTTGATGTGCCTCTCGTCCTATTTAACGAAGTGTTAGACCACGTTCTCAGGATTGACCGGTAGGGAGACCGCCGGGGGTTCACATGGGAGTGTTGGGGTGCCGTGTGTGTGCATGACGTGGGTGTGCACACACAGGTGCCACCTCGCGCAGTTCTCCTGCGTGATTGTCCCCCGCCCCCCGCCCTTTCCATCCGCCACCGGGCCTGACACCTGCTCAGACGGTGGCCCCGGTGCCGGGAGTGACGCCGCCTCCTGTGCTCAGGATATTCCGCAGCCCCAGGGCCACCTGCTTCTCATCGGCGTCAGCGGGGCGGGAAAGACCACGCCTCGCCGTGGCCTGGATGAACGGGCTGAGCGTGTACCAGATCAAGGTGGGTGTGCCTGCGCCGCCGCCTCTGCCCCCGCGCCCGCAGCGAGCCGGGGCTCACCGCGCCTGCTCCATAGGTGCACAGGAAGTACACGGGGAGGACTTCGACGAGGACCTCCGGGCGGTGCTGGCGGCGCTCGGGCTGCAAGAACGAGAAGATCGCCTTCATCATGGACGGAGTCCAACGTGCTGGACTCGGGCTTCCTGGAGCGGATGAACACGCTTCTGGCCAACGGAGAGGTGACGGCGGGGACTGGTGGCCGCCGGGGCCCGGGGTCATGAGTCTCACTCCTGGGCCCAGGGGTCACGCAGCCTCGCCTCCCTAGGTCCCGGGCTGTTTGAGGGGCGACGAGTACGCCACGCTGATGACGCAGTGCAAGGAGGGCGCGCAGAAGGAGGGCCTGATGCTGGACTCGCACGAGGAGCTGTACCGCTGGTTCACCAGCCAGGTCATCCGCAACCTGCACGCGTGGTCTTCACCATGAACCCGTCCCTCCGAGGGCCTCAAGGACCGAGCCGCCACCTCCCCGGCTCTCTTCAACAGGTGCGCCTCCCCCGGCCCCGGGCATGCCGCAGGCGCACGGCAGCCGGCCTGAGACACAGCGCCCCGCAGGTGTGTGTGCTGAACTGGTTTGGGGACTGGTCCACCGAGGCGCTCTACCAGGTGGGCAAAGAGTTCACGAGCAAGATGGACCTGGAGAAGCCCAACTACATCGTGCCCGACTACATGCCCGTGGTGGTACGACAAGCTGCCGCAGCCGCCCCTCACACCGCGAGGCCATCGCCAACAGCTGGCGTCTTCGTGCATCAGACGCTGCACCAGGTGGGGCCGCCTGCACGCGCTCAGCCCTGCCCCTGTCCCTGACGGGCTGCTCCTCGCCACCAGGCTGCTCTCTGGCTGGTCTGCGGCTGGCCAAGCCCCGCATGTGCATGCTGGGCCTCCCCTGGACCAGAGCGCATGTGTGCCTGCCTGTGGGCTTGGGGGCCCCTGGGAGCAGCGTTGAGGTCCCGCTCCAAGCCCCCTGCTGGCCTCTGAGCTGCCCGGGCCAGCGTGTCCGCCCAGAGCAGCCGGGACAGGGGCGGGGGGCACAGGCGGACTCTGTTCTCTGAAAGGCCAATGCCCGGCTGGGCTGCCGAGGCAGGACCATGGCCATCACGCCCCGCCACTACCTGGACTTCATCAACCACTACGCCGACCTCTTCCACGAGAAGCGCAGCGAGCTGGAGGAGCAGCAGATGCACCTCAACGTCGGCCTCCGCAAGATCAAGGAGACCGTGGACCAGGTACGCGGCGGCCGCCGCAGGCCGGGTTCCCGGCGCCCGGGCACGCTGCTGACAGGCCTGTCCCCAGGTGGAGGAGCTGCGCCGGGACCTGAGGATCAAGAGCCAAGAGCTGGAGGTGAAGAACGCGGCCGCCAACGACAAGCTGAAGAAGATGGTGAAGGACCAGCAGGAGGCCGAGAAGAAGAAGGTGCCCGCCTCGGGACGGGTCAGGGTCGGGAGCGGCCCCTCTGCAGACCGAGCTGACCAGCCGCGCGCCCTGCAGGTCATGAGCCAGGAGATCAGGAGCAGCTGCACAAGCAGCAGGAGGTGATCGCGACAAGCAGATGAGCGTCAAAGAGGACCTGGACAAGGGGTGGAGCCCGCCGTCATCGAGGCGCAGAACGGTGGGTGCCGGGCGGCTCGCGCCGGGCCGCCTTCTGGGGGCCCCGAGAAATCTGAGGAAACTTCGGGATGTAGCCGAGGGAAAGTGTCGGCTTGACTGAGGCGGTGTTCTGGTTCTTACGTTGGGGTTCATTTTACTTGCTTGGTTTTAGTTTCTGGGTCGCTCCTGGCAGTGCTCGGGCTTGGGCTGCATGTGAGGCGACTCCGCGCTGGTGAGCTCAGGAGGGCACCGGCAGTGCTGGGCCAGGGGCGCCTCACTCGGGCTGCAGCAGCTTCTGCAGGGGGCCGAGCGCCCTGTGGCGGTGTCACCACGCAGGGAGGAGTCAGGCTCTGGGGCACGCGGGCTCACCCCAACTCCCGCCTCCGAGCCTGCTGCTCTCCGGGCTGCGCCTTCTGCAGGTGTCGGGCCTCCCTGGACTTGGTTTTGTTTTGCTTTTTGGGGTCACACCCGGCGATGCTCAGGGGTTACTCCTGACTCTTCACTCAGGAATTACTCCTGGCAGTGCTTGGGGACCATATGGGATGTCGGGGATTGAACCTGGGTCAGCCGCGTGCAAGGCAAACGCCCTCCCATCGTTCCCGCCCAGACATTTTTATCCTTGTCGGGGTCCTTGTCCTGGCTCTGTGCTGGGGAGCTGTGGTCTGAGCATTGGGCTGGGCTCAGTGGCCTGCAGGGCCCGCACCTTCCCCAGACTGCCTCACAGTCTGCTTGGAGTGGGGTTGCCAGGCACCTTCCTGACCGGTGGAGGGGTCGTGAGCTCGGTGCGGAGGCCCCCGACCCTCCTGGAATTTGACGTGGACGCAAGGGCCGGTGCGGTCACCTGTCCTTCCTGGACCTGCCCATTGCAGGCCGCGCTGTAGCTCCTACAGTAGGCAGGGGCAGGTTCTGCCCGGGAAAGGTTATTTCTCGCCTCCTGAGTAAAGGGAGTTAGGGGTAGCGAAGGGTGCCCAGGACGGGAGGGTCTCCGCAGTGACCCCGGGTCAGCCGTGGGGCAGTCCGGGCCGTGCGCGCCCCAGCCGCGCTCTGCCCGCAGCCGTGAAGTCCATCAAGAAGCAGCACCTGGTGGAGGTGCGCTCCATGGCCAACCCGCCGGCCGCCGTCAAGCTGGCGCTGGAGTCCATCTGCCTGCTGCTGGGCGAGAGCACCACGGACTGGAAGCAGATCCGCTCGGTCATCATGCGCGAGAACTTCATCCCCACCATCGTCAACTTCTCCGCTGAGGGAGATCAGGTGAGCCGCCTGCCCGCGGCCTCGCTCAGCCCTGCCGCTGCCCCGCGCACTCACCGCCTGCCCGCCCCTGCAGCGGCGCCATCAGGGAGAAGATGAAGAAGAACTACATGTCCAACCCCAGCTACAACTACGAGATCGTGAACCGGGCGTCGCTGGCCTGCGGCCCCATGGTGAAGTGGGCCATCGCACAGGTGAGGATGCCGCGGACGGGCGCAGCGCTGCTCGCCACGTCCAGCGCTGACCCTGGCCTTGCTCCCGCAGCTGAACTACGCAGACATGCTGAAGCGTGTGGAGCCGCTGCGCAACGAGCTGCAGAAGCTGGAGGACGACGCCAAGGACAATCAGCAGAAGGCCAACGAGGTGGAGCAGATGATCCGCGACCTGGAGGCCAGCATCGCGTACAAGGAGGAGTACGCCGTGCTCATCTCCGAGGCACAGGCCATCAAGGCCGACCTCGCTGCCGTGGAGGCCAAGGTGAGCCCTTCACCCTCTGCCTCAGCGCCGGCGGGCTCTGGTCTCCCACACTAGCGGCACCAGTGGCCGCTGAGCCGTGTCGGCCCCGCCAGGTGAACCGAGTACAGCCCTCCTCAAGAGCCTGTCTGCTGAGCGCCGAGCGCTGGGGAGAAGACCAGCGAGACCTTCAAGAACCAGATGTCCACCATCGCTGGGGACTGCCTCCCTGTCGGCCGCCTTCATCGCCTCGCCGGCTACTTTGACCAGCAGATGCGCCAGAACCTGTTCACCACCTGGTCGCACCACCTGCAGCAAGCCAACATCCAGGTAGGGCCCCAGCCCGCTCACAGCCGGCCCCGCCCCCGGGAGCGGTCCCGCACTCACCCTGCCCCCCACAGTTCGCGCATGGGATATCGCCAGGACGGAGTATCTCTCCAACGCCGATGAGCGGCTCCGCTGGCAGGCCAGCTCGCTGCCCGCCGACGACCTGTGCACGGAGAACGCCATCATGCTGAAGCGCTTCAACAGGTGCGGGCGGCTGCCTTTCCTCTTCGCTCGAGGGCGCCTGTCCCCTCCTCCCGTGACACCCCACAGGGGTGGCTCGACAGTTATGTCATCGGCCCTGAGAGGGGTCATGGTCTGGTTTGGTCCACCATTTGTGTGCCCCTGACCACTGACCTGCCTGGCCCCTGGCTCTGCACTCGGTCGTACCTAGTGGTGCTCAGGACCATATGGGGTGCCAGGGATCGAATGGGGATCCGCCTCTGGGCTCTTTAGGGCTCTGCCCTTTGGTTTTAGCAGGGCCAGTCCCAGATATGTGGGGCTAGACTTGGACAGGCCTTCGCAGACCCAGGAGAGGGAGGGACAGTCCTCCCCTGCTGGTGTCCAGGGTGGCTGGTGGGCAGCAGCGTGAGGCAGCACGGGAGCTTTTGCCCGTGGTCGTGTGCACTGGGGGGCCCGTGAGGCTCGGCTCTGTTCACATGCGCACGCCATGGACTGCAGTGGTGGGCAGAGGCACCCACGTGGTGGTGGGCACAGCGTGTGGGTGCTGCCCCCCAGCGGAGGTGGCCAAGCCTCCGGGCTGCGCGGCGCAGGGCTGCGAGCAGATGGCCCGTCTCCATAGCTGGGCAGTAAGGCCCCGACACCTGCGGGTGTCCGAGTCACTGCGGCCTGTCCGCGCAGTCTGCAGTGGGGAGGCGCTGCCGGCCTTTCTCATGGACCCTGGTTTGATCCCCAGCTCTGCGTAAGGTCCGGTCCCCCAGTCATCCAGGTGGTCCCACGGCGCGCTGGGTGCACCACGGCCCCCAGTGGGTGCTGCTGCACGCCTGTCTTCCTGCGGCTGCGCCGCTGCTTCATTCCTGGGTGGTGTGGGTCCCCAGTTTTGGGGTGTCTGGGCCACGGCACAGGGACTGACAAGGTGCCCGGGGAGGCGTTTGCTCCTCTCAGCTGTGCTGGTCTCAGTTGGGGGGCTGCTTCTGGCTCCACCCCAGGCCCACTGCAGGGGAGCCGGCGCTTGGGGGAGCGGTGTGGTGCTGCGGGAGCCTGGCTCCATGTGGCCTCCATGCGGGCGTGGGCACCTGCCTTTTGGGCTGATTGCCGCTGGGGACAACAGCAGCACAGGGCAGGGGCGCTTTCCTTGGGCACGGCCGCTGGGTCCCCTGAGCACCTCTAGGGATGGCGCGAAAACCAACACCAGAGAGGCTTGGCCGTGTGGCTGGACAGAGACTGTCCCCTCCTGGGCCTGTCCCTTGCTGGTGAATAGCTACACTAGCATGGCCCGCCATAGCCAACGGGAGGCCGGGCTGACCGCTGCCATGTGGGAGGGCAGTCATGACGTTTGTTCTGGCCCAGAGCGACAGCACAGCATGGAGGGCGCACTGCCTTGCACACGGCTGACCCTGACCCCTGGCATCCCATAGGCTTGCTCGACCCCCACCAGGAGCAATCCCTGAGTGCAGAGCCAGGCGTGAGTCCTAAGTGTTGCAAAAGAAAAAACAAGCAAAAGTCTGTTGCCACACAGGGTCTGAGTCCCTGACGGGCCCATGTGGCCACATGGGTGGGGCCTGTGGGTGCTTCTACTGGACAGCAGCAGCCCAGGGTGCTGACCTCTGCAGTGAGCCCTCGGGCCTTGTGCAGTGAGCGGCGTGGACCGGCTCCACGCTGGGCATTAACCAGCTCTCCTGCTTCTCAGGTACCCGCTCATCATCGACCCGTCTGGACAGGCCACAGAATTCATCATGAACGCAGTACAAGGACCGGAAGATCACGCGCCACCAGTTTCCTGGACGACGCCTTCAGGAAGAACCTGGAGAGGCGCCCTGCGGTTCGGGAACCCCTGCTGGTCCAGGTGTGTCCCACGGAGCGCGCCTCAGCACGGAGCAGCGGCGACCAGCACCCCAGATGGCCCCCTGGGGCCTGTCCGGAGTCAGCCCTGAGCCGCTGTGTGTGGCCTCAAATAAAGCCCCAGACAGAACCGGGCTGGAGCAAGGCGTGCAGACAGTGCCTGCAAGCCCCGGGGCCGCCAGGGAAGCGCGCAGCTTTCTGGATGGCTAGAGGGACTGTCCGTGCGGCGCAGCGGCACCGTGGGCACAGGCTGCGCCCTGACCGGCATTGCTGTGTGCAGGACGTGGAGAGCTACGACCCGTGCTGAACCCCGTCCTGAACCGCGAGGTGCGGCGCACGGCGGCGGCCGGGTGCTCATCACCCTGGGCGACCAGGACATCGACCTGTCTCCCTCCTTGCGTCATCTTCCTGTCCACACG
>JAJIBD010016235.1:0-21042 GCA_021461705.1 Cryptotis parvus | reverse complement strand
GCTGATTACTTCCAGATTTTAGTTCTACCCCAGTGGAAATTGGCTACAAAGAGTTTATCTGTTGTTTAAATCGCAGTTGCTACAAGAGATATCTTCTCTTAAGCCAGTTCTAAAATATAAACGGTTATGACAGTTAAACAAACACGAGAATAAGGAAGCCTTGCTGAGCCCGGAGAATGCATGCGCCCGATGATGGAGATGTGGAGGCGTCTGATTGAGAATGTGACATTTGACAGCAGAGCTCATCGGACTCTCTCAGAATCCAAGTCGCTGAAGTTCCTATAGAAATGTCTTATTGCCATTATCTTGGTGGTTGTTGGTGGTAAAATGAGAGGGGGCACACTCAGGAGGGTTGAATTCAGTGCTAGAGTCTCCACCCCCAAGCTTCATAAATGACAGGCACATAATCTTCTGCCGAAGTTTGCAGTGTACAAACTCTTATAAGGGCTCACTACTCACAGTTCCAAGTCTCCCATCAAGCTTATTCATAATCATCATTTAATTATTTGCCTCAATAACAAACCAAACAAAACAGTGGTTCATATTTCCTTGAAAATTGAACTATTAAAGGAGTCTAAGCACTTCTTAGGATGGTGTATTTGTGCGGATATATTTGATATGTGTGGCAAGCTACCCGTTGTTTTATTTATTTGTTATGCCAAAAACTAGTAACAATTATGGTCCTCAATTCCATGACCTGAAGAATGGTTTGAGGCTCTTCCTGTCTCTGGAGCAAACAGATGCCCTTGGGTTACACTTGCTTATGACAGGACGTATGGAGATGTTACTGGTGCCCACTTGAGCAAATCAATGAATAATGGGAAGACAATGATACAGTGATATACAAATCCACAGACTGTGTATTGCACTTTGTGTGTATCTATTTACAACAGCACTTAACATTTATATTCTATGTGCAAAGATATCTAATAATGCCCTAATGTAGAAAAAAGACCTTGCATGGTTCAAACTTTTGCAGAACATTTCTCATTTTACAAATGTTGTTTCATTTGTTGTGGCTGTTGTTGCTGTTAGCAGCTTGAGTAGCTCACAGTTCTATCCTGGTGCTTGGATGTCAGTCAGGCTCACCTGCTGCTTTCTGTGCTGTCCTTCCCCTCCCAGGAATGGTGCACACTGATTGCTAAATGAGCTTCCACGTGGAAAACTTGATAAGAATTTTTTGGTTATGTGACTTTAGATTAATAAAGTGCCGATTTAAAAGTCAAAAAATTTCAAATATAAAAATGTCTTCATTAGAGGTGACCTCTTAATCCCCAGAGGGGGCATATTTGCTCTTCACCTAGCCCAAAGGCACACACCTTGCCAATGAATATTATCAGTTTTGTTTGGTGCGGTAGCATGCCAGCAGCTTAGAGATTATTCCTCACACTCAAGAATCAGTCCTGTTGGGCTCAGATAACCATATGGATGTTAGGGATTAGACACAGGTTTGCCGCTTCGAATCAGCACTTTACACTTCACATGCTGTCCTTCACGATGAACACTATCTTAAGTTACTATCTTAATACTATCTTAAGTCATTCTTGTGTTGTAGTGAATAACACTGGTTAGCCATTGCAGGGCATATACTTTACTAGATCTTATTTGGTCAGTCTTGAGACATAACTGACTCTACAGTTTAAATTATAAAGATAAATAAGTGTCCTTTTGATGTGGAGATGAGAACCGAGTAGTAGAGTAATTACGACCATGCTTTTTGTTCGTTACGCTTTGGTCACCCCTGATGGTGTTCTGAACTCAAGGATCATTTCTGCCAGGACTCAGAGAACCATATTGGGTGCCAGGGATCAAACACAGGGTTGGCCATGTGCCAGAAAAGTACCCTAGTGGCTATACAGGTATGACCATTCCTTATTCCACCCTTCTGTGAGTAGATAGATCATTGAGGAGGAAGGGAGGCACTCTTGTCTAGATCATATCATCAGTTTACAGGAGATGATTCACTCCAGTGTTGAAATGGAGATTAGGATGACGATGACAGCTAACAAAATACCTTTCAGGTCTTTTTTCATCCCATTCTGTAGCCCTCATCACAGCATAGTGTAAGCTTGCATCTATTTACCCCCTCAGGCAACTTCCTGAGACAATTGTCCCAATCTTTGATCCTCCAAAGAACATGTTCCCTGCAAGAGCTTCCAGACATTAGCACATTTTTATATTAATTTCAGTCCACTATTTTCAGTGTCAAACTAGAATTTTCCCGATAAGGATTTTATTGACTGTGTTTACAAGGTCCTGAGTGTACTGATTTCATCAGATGATGATTGTATTTCATGAAAATCATATTGCAAACAACTGTTCTAAGAAGTGGAGATAAAATCATGCCATGTAAATTTGCTACTTTGACTCTGGCTTATAGTACAGTAAAGTTACTTATCAGACTGAATTTCCAGACAGTCTGCTTTTGAAAAATCAAGAAGTGAAAAATGATCATGCAAACTCTGTGAGTTTTGTAATATAATCTTTATATTATTGTCAGAATAAATATGTCTATTACCATATTATAGCTATCTCTCACATAGCATTGTGGCTTGTTTTTAATAACCAAAAGTCAAGAGAATCCAATGCAAATTTAAACACAAAAATATGTTTTTAGTGATAATCATGTTCTAATTGAGCTAAAGCTTATTTTTAATAAGGGGGCAGAAGAAACAATATATTGTATAGGGCACTAATTTTTATATGCAGCTGACCTGGGTTCAATCCAAAAACTCCACCAGAATGATACCTGAGTACAGAGTCAGGACTGAATCCTAAAATTCTTCAGGATTTGTGTGGCACAAAAAAAAAAGTTTTAGTAATTCAGACACAGGTCCTGATTTATACGCAGGGCTTCAAGGCTGGTAAAGAAGGTGAACATAATGTGATGTGATCATACAAGACACCACAAAGTCAGGGATCCTGTTACATTTCTGTGAGATACAGAGGAATGATTTGTCATTAAAGTTGGAAATTGGGACTGCATGTCTGAAGAGAAGGACATTATAATTCAACTGAAAATGTGCATGAGAGTCATGTGAGAGACAAACATTGTTGTCTAGAGTTCAGCTAAGTCAAACTAAATTTGGTAACAAAGCAAAAATGTATTACTCCTTAATTGAGAAAGTTAAAGAGGAATCCTGCCTCTCGAGGTGTTGCAGGTGTGGCTGCGGTGCCCAGCTGCGTTGGCAGGTGGCAGACAGGAGACAGGCTTGTCTATACCCAGGAGTCTGCCCTGTGGGCCCTGGATGGCTGATGGTCTGACATAGAAAAAGACTGGGTCCCCTGGGATGAACCCAGAACCACAGAAGAGCCTGGCAAGCTTCCCATGGTGTATTCAATATGCCCAAAACAGTAACACTAATGAACTTCATTCCCAATGAATGGAGACGTTACTGGCACCCGCTTGAGCAAATCGATGAACAATGGGAAGACCAGTGAAGTGAAGTGATAAAGATTAATAGTTCTATAAGCACATTCCACTCATTGGACTTCACCATTAATTTTCTCTGTATTATAATTCAGTTTCATTCAACCAATAAAACTTCTCATTGAAATTACAACCAAGGCCATCAACTGCTTTTGCTGATGTAGTCTCTACTTTACAAACAGTAAAAAAGTGACATCTCTATCCTTATTTGGTTGTGAAGAATGCAAAGTTGATGTTTTTCATTTTTTTGCTTATATCACGTGCCGTAACTGAATATCAATTACTAGGTGAGGGTACAGAGAATTAGGAAAGATAATGGTTTTCACTACACATAGAAGGAAATGGAAAATAGATTGTTAAAAAAAATCTTAATATATAACTAGTTTAAAGAAATAAAGCAAAGGAAGGAGCACAGATAACATAAAGGCTTTGAAGGCCAAGAATGTGATACATTTAATATAAATTATAACCATAAATATTTGCATATGTGACCATAGGTACAAATAGTGTTGGGGTTTGGTTAGATCTGGCATTAACTGCAGATCTGTTGGATATGAGGGAAGAACAAAAAGAGGAGTATCAGGAAAATTTTAAATGAGTGAAGAAATTAACTATCAATCCTGATCTATAATTTAGTTCCTTGACTTAAAACAAATCCCTCTGTTGGCATCAGTTTTCATATTTACTGGGCACAAGTCAAATTATCTCTTCTTTAGGGCCAGAGCGATAGCCCAGCGGGTAGGGCATTTGCCTTGCATGTGGCCGGCCCGTGCCAGCCTGGGTTCAATCTCTGGTATCCCATATGGTCCCCCGAGCACCGCCAGGAGTGATTTTGAGTGTAGAGCCAGAAGAAACCCCTGAACATTGCCGGGTGTGACCCCCCAAGAAAGGAAAAAAAATATCTCTACTTTGGGTCATATAGGTTGCTAAGAAATAATGAACAGAATTGTTCACAGATAACTTAAAAGTACTAAATAAATGTAGGTTCTATTATTTGTTATATCAAAGATATTCATGATATTTAAGCTTTTATTTCAGTAAAGCATTCAAAAACTGGCTCTAAGTTTGTCACCACTGATCATCATGATTAGTCTTATTGCAAACTCATTCAGATGGTTCAGGAAATAAATGGAAATGAAGCGTTCTCAAATATGAATCAGACTCATAAATAACATAAAAATAATAATTTATATCATTGGAATTGCCAAGGGAACTATGATGAGGAGTTGATAAGCGAACAAGATACAATGGAAAAGTTTGGTGTTTTGCAATGGATTCACCTGGCGCTTAGCACCCGTCTTGGTAAGGACTAAAGGACTTGTACTCCTTTGGGATATAGTAGTATCTTTCAGGATTAAGAAAATTGGAAATGAAGTTATTTCTTCAAGCAATAAAATATCTCTTTAAGCATTATTGGAAAATAATATCTTTCAGGGATTAAAAATTGAGGCAGTGTAACTACTTAGGTAGCTTTATGGACTGAGTACATATTTTCATGTGGGAGGGCTGAGTTTGACCCTTGGCACCATGTGATCTTGGACACTACTAAGAATGGCCCCAAACACAGACATGAAGTGCCTCGAGAACCCTGTGGGTCCAGCCTCAAAAAACAAATACAGGGGCCAGAGTGATAGCACAGTGGGTAGGAAGTTGCCTTGCATGCAGCTGATCTGGGTTCAATTCAATCTCTGGCAACCCATATGATCCCATGAGCATTGCCAGGAGTAATTACTGGGCAAAAAGCCAGGAGTAACCTCTGAGCATCACTGAGTGTGACCCATAAAGCAAATAAATAAATAATTAAATAAATAAATAAATAAATAAAGCAAATCTAATGAATCAGTAGATTCATCCAGTAATTTCATTCAGTAAATATTATGACTCCTTATTTTTGATTCTTTTAAATTAATCTTGTCTATTCTTATTTTTTGAAATAGATCATTTGATCACTTGACATCCTGTTATTTATCGATTTACTTGAGTGGGCACCAGTAAAGTTTCTATTTGTACCTGTCATGTGCCAGTGTGGCCAAATGGATATCTGCTTGCTCCAGGGATACGAAAAACCTCAAACCGTTCATTCAAGGTCTTGATGAAGAAGTCTCACCATCTTGTAGGTGGGCGGCCATGTGATATTTTGATGTCCTGTGGGATCCAGTCTGCAATGGCTCTAGTCCAGCGGTCATCTCCAAATCGCATTACATGTCCAGCCCATCTGATTTTCGACATCTTGGCAAATGAGACACCATCCCTGACTCTGGATCATCGACAGAGGTTGGGACTCTGGAATCCTTCCCTCACTTGATTGAGGCATGATATTCAAAGCAAAACTCTTTCAATTCCTCTTTGGGAGACTCGAATAGCATTCTCATCCTGCTTTCGTAGGGCCTAGGTCTCTGAGGCATATGTTAATGCAGGGAGAATGGTAGAGTCAAAAAGATGTGCCTGGAGCCGGAGATTCTTTGTCCTTTTAGTTATATCTTCGATGCTCTTGAAGGCATTCCATGCTGCTCTCTTCCTCCTGCGCAGCAGCTCAGGTTTTAGGTCATTCATCATGCTGACTTCTCAACCTAGGTACACGTAACTGCTGCATTCAGAGATGTTTGTTTCATTGAGAATGAATGGGGCCTCTGGAATTAGTTTGTTTTTTATGAACATTGTTTTGTTGAGATTCAGCTGGAGACCTATCTTTCCACATTTTTGGTCGATGTCAGCCAGCATTTGTGCCTCTTGGCTGATGTTTGGTGTTATCTGGTGGTGAATCCGTAATATAGCTCACGAAGGATCTCGATGTATTGGGTTTGAATGCCCTGTTTGGCTAGGGCTTCAATGACTTCTTTGGTCTCAACAGAATCAAAGGCTTTCTTTATATCAATGAAAGTGAGACAGAGCGGCATCTTGTACTCCCTACATACCTCAGTGAGCTTGGTTACTGTGTGAATATGGTCGATTGAGCTGAATCCTTTTTGGAAGTCAGCTTGCTCGCATGGTTGTCCATCTAATGTTCTACCAATCCTGTTCAGTATCACTCGAGTGAACAGCTTGTAGGACAACAGGCAGATGGGGCGATAGTTGTTGATGTCGTGAATGTCTCCCTTTTTGAACAGCAGAACTTTCCTGCTCGTTTTCCATTGGGAGGGCACCTTGCATTCAGATAGGTAATGTGTGAAATGCCTAGCCAGTGTATTGATGAGTACTGACGACAGATTTTTCAGGTATCAGGCTCTGACTTTGTCTGTGCCAGGTGATGTTGGCTTCTTTACCAACTAAATGGCATGTCAGATTTAGAAGGGAGAATGTTGGGAATGACATATCTATCCTGTGGACGTGGCTATCAAAGAGATCTGAGTAGAAGTCATGGACAATTCTCCATTGCCTTTGTGGAAGATGTGATAGATCCCTTGAAATAAGTACCATATGTAAATGGTAAAATGATCAATATTGTACCTAAATTTCAATCATCAAAGTGAAAATTCTAAAAAAGAAATATCCATACCCCCTTAAAATGGTAATATGATGCTTCTACTAGTAACACAGCTATTCATCTGAGTATGTTTATCTATAGAAAGTAAGCAAAGAACAGGTATTTTATAAGATCACTTGTATCACTTATATCACTTGTTTTTTTGTTGTTCATCTATTTGCTCGAGTGGGCACCAGTAACATCTCCATAAGTCCTGCAGCATGGTAATGTAGCCCAAGGGCATCTGCCCACTCCAGGAACATGAAGAGCCTCAAACCAAACTTTCAGGTCATTGGAATGAGAAAACATGTGATTAAATTATATTAATAATTGTTACTGGTTTTTCGCGATATCAAATATGATAAGGGTAGCTTGCCAGGCTCTGCTGTGCGGGTGGGACTCTTGTAGTAGCCTCTCATCTTGTGCATTTATTTTATAGGATAAAACAAACACAACATATAAAAGAAAATGTTAGAGTATTATTTTTCTCTATTTAAAAGCACTTTGCTTTATTTGAAAAAAATTGCATAATTTTCTCAATTATAAAGACAAGTTGGTGTTCAACATAAGCTAATATTGTTTTTTGAAAGAACATTGTTGTTATAGTCTGAAAGTGTATTCACTTTGTTTTTAGGGATCATGAATTCTAAGGCATGCTATTTATTAGATCTTCATAGATTTCAACAATAGAAAAAATAAAAGCATGGTAAAAATGTTGACCCTTTTCCTTTCCACATTTTAACTTTTTGATTTTGGTTTAACATTACATAAAAAGTTATTGTAAATTACAATATTTTCCATTGCACAGGGCACACTAAAATGCTTGTGGAGATAATGCTTATCGTAAACTCTGCTGAACTTTTGAACTCTTTTGAACTGTTTGATGTCTGATCAAATTTTTGCAATATTACAATTTTCAACTTTTTAAAATGTTTCTACAGTCTTAATTGTAGCTTGAAAGTTCAATGATGCTGAACTATGGAAAATAAATAATATTTGAGGTTTCATCATATTTTAAGAAATAGATGATGGTGGTTTTATAAACCCCTAATAATAATAGACTATCCATCATCAACCATAATCCACCTGGAATAGCTAGACTTTCTTATGGCATATACCACAAAGCATCTTTATTTATTCTGTGATGCAGTTATTTCTATTGGGTACACAATAAGCCATGTGAAAGGGATAAAGGCTCAGAATAATAACTCCAGATTAAGTTTAAATGCACTTGTCATTGATGATCCTCTTTTACCACTCCATCTGATTTGGGAGCTTCAGTATTATGGCAAGGAAAACAATACAAAGGGGGTAAATTAAAATAATAGAAATAGATTTTCCCAGAACAATACCATTCAATCTTTATAAATTCATTTAGGAGCTGGAGCTATAGTCCAGTGAGTAGGGCATTTGCCTTACAAGTGGCAGGACCTGGGTTTGATCCCAGGCATCCCATATGTTCCCCTGAGCACCACCAGGAGTAATTCCTGAGTGCAGAGTCAGGAGTAACCCCTGAGCATTGCTGGGTGTGACACAAATCAATCAATCAATCAACTCATTTTAAGTTGCTGAAGAAATATTCTATTCTCTTTCACTGTAATCTACAAGTCTTAAATTTGGCTAGTTTTTTAAATCTCTTTTTGGGGTGATGGTGAGAGGAGAATTCTCAGACTTATTTTCATTCCATAAACGAATGAGAAAATCAGGACTTCACAAAAGTTACAGCATGACAAAATACTTGAAGCTCTTTTACTTCATTGCTCATGCTAAAACAGGACTCCAAGGATTGTGAATTAGGATAATTTTTAGTTGAATTATTAAGCCTTATTATATGGTATGCTAGCATACCAGATCTGTTCTTACTGGTTGAGATTTGAATATTTCCATTGGAACAAACATCTGTGGAGGTGTGTCAGTTGGCAGCATGGCAGTGTAAAGAAGAAGGCAAGTTTCTGAAGTCTGAACACGAATTCCAGTTTTAACGCAAAGCATGATATTTAGAGCAAAATATTTAGTTTTTCAGAAGTCCATGTTTTAGCTGTTCTGACTATGTCATTCCAGAAGTGCCCTGAACCTCCTGAAGGACGCACAGGCCCATAACGTACTGCAAGCAGAACAATGGACTCGTTCCTAACGGGATGGCTAAAGGAGACTGTTTGCTTCATGCCGCTCTGCTGTAACTGCTTTGATGGCGTCTGCAACAATGCTTGCTTTGCTGCGGGTGCAGGGAACTTCCTGAGCCCTGAGCATGAGTAGGGAGGGGCTCAAGCTTACAAAGGTGCTCAGACAGGATGCGGTTCTTCTCAGAAAAATGCAGGGGCCATGATTCTGTGGCTCTGGCGTAGCAGGACAGCCCGCGAGCTGGAGTCAAAGACTCTAAGTTTTCGGTCTCTGGTTGTCTTTTGATTGGGACCCCACAATACTGAAGACAGATTATTGCTTACTTAACTTTCCCTAAGATATTCAAGTTATTATAATATGCCTCTTACTTTGCTAAATTTGGTGGGTGAATATTTAATTTGCATTACCTGTTGGTAATACAAATTATACAAATGAGTAATTATACAAATATATTTAATATTATAGCAATATATAGAAAATGAATATGAAATAGTGAACAGGATATAGCTTCGAATAACTATTTCAGCAGTTGTACCATTGCTCCCACTCAGCTGTATCAGCATTCCTGTACGTCTACCAGGGTAGGGCAGACCATGACAGTTAAGTGCAGGCTTTCTAGATAGACTATCCAGGTTCAAACATTGGCTCGGGTTAGTCAACTCAACCCGTCAGATGGGTACCATGTGAACACTTTCCCCAGATAGGATTATGAGGAATAGGGGCTGGTGTACCTGATGCTCTCAAGTGTACCTCTACCGTGGCTACAGGAAGGCGGACATGTTTGCCACTGCAATGATTTGATTGATTCTTAGTGCTCTGCTTATCAGAGGAAATTCTCACAATAGTTTTCCTTGCTTCATCTTCCTTTGTAATTGTTCCTGTCCTGCAGTTTGAGAGATCGTAAAGTTGTTGGTTGCTCTCCTTGTATCAAAGTCATGAGGCCCTAAATATAGTCTTCCCCCGCGTCACCCCAAGAGTGATCCTTGAGTGTAGGACCAGAGAGAAGCTCTGAACACATTTCTGTGTGGCCCCCAAAAGAAGACAAAACTAAATAGAATGAAATGTAAACAATCCTCATGTTTTAATATCTGTTTTCTGATATTCCCTGAAGGGTAAACCTGACTCTAGGAAATGCTCATTGTGGTTAAAGCAGGTTTGTTCACATAAACAAAATACGTCCAGTAATGCATTCTGCTGAGTGACAAATTTGGGGTAAGTCTGATTTGGAGATGAGCGTAAAGAGATGTGCTAAATAAGATCTGCACATGGCGGACGCAAACAGAGAGGCAGAGTGTTACCCATTTCTTCATTTTGGATTTTCAGCAGGACCTTGAGGGCTTAGGGCTCTAGGGTAAAACAAGAGGAGAATGATCAACTGGGATACAATATTAGATAATGTCCTAATCAATTCTACTGGATTGGAGGAAAGTCTTGTGAATGCAATAGTTCTCTCTGGGTGCTAGGGTTGAAGTTCTTCTAAGAATGCCTAAATACATATGCAAGTGAAAGTAATCAGATATGGCAACTATTGTGTAAAATTTAAATTTACTGATTTGTAAAATTAACAAAACTTACAAAATTTTATTAATTTTTTAAAGGATACATATTAGACATCATTTTTTATTATTTCAAAAGATATATAAACAACTTCTTAAAGGTCAAATTATTTTATGCTCTAAGATGATCTCTGTTAGACTCAAGAGGTCCAGAATACCAGTTTTAAGCTGAAGACTTATTTCTGATAATTATTTGCCATTTTGTTAATTCCTTTGGCAAAATAGATTCCTTCTATTATTAGCTAGTTACAGCACTGCGTAACTAGCTAATTAAAATATTAAAACATTTAAAATATCACAGAAATGCAAATAACATTTCTATAAAATGTGCACCACAAATCTGGCTAGTGCTGTGATGCATGTGGCAACGCACAACTCATGAATGTGACTCCTGGTAATCTCCACAGCCGGTCTGTCGAAAGGGAAGGAGGGAAAAGACAATATATCCTCCAACATCGATGATCAGACAGTAGTGCAGAAAACATGAGTTCCAGCATTTCTGAACCCGGCTGAGAACTAAAGCACAAAAACTGGAAACGCAATTCTCAACTCTTAGAAATGATTTAGAAAATGGAGTAGAGTGAGCCCCGTTTACCCAAGCTAAAGGGAATCAAATGATGCCAATTATTTGAAAAAAAAGTCTTCAGTAGCTCAGCAGTCACAATTGCAGCTTTATTATTACTATTGTTTCACCATCATTGTGGGACATAAGAAGGTCAGAACATCACTGACTTTTAAAAAGTACTTCTCAGTTTTCTGATATGACAGACAATGTTGCATTTGCAAGTTTGTGTACCAAGGAATGAAGAACAATAAGTAAATTTAGGAAAGTAATGAAATGCAGGAAAACGTCTTGAAAAAACTAGTTATAATTTTAGTTACTTCTTAAATATCAAATAAAAGCTCTGTAATAGTGGTAGACTACCGTACCACTGAACTAAAATTATATATCTTAATTTTAAAGAAATGAACTAAGTTTGCCTACTAACTTTCTTTGTATTTATGTCTTTATATAAAAGCTCTTTAGATAACTTTATGTTTATATCGATTTATAGACTTAATTCTCTAGACCAAAGGCACAATTTATAATTGAAGAGGCCAAAGAAAAAAATCTTAAAGGAAAAACCTCTCTTAAAATTAACCCATACCAAAAAAGATAATTTTCCTTTAAAAAATTAAACAAACTAAGTAACCTTTGTATTACTTTTACTATTATTGTGTATTCCAAAAAGCTAAAACATCTTGTTCTACAGAATATAAAAAATTTTATAGCAAGAGAAAATGCATAGAAATAAAGCATAAAGGTAATATCAGTAAATAATTAAGAATATTAAGATGTTATATTTGTTTCAGTGCTCTGTGACCAGCCTAATTACTTCCTACAATAAAATCAAGAATATAAAAAGAAAATGTGGGATCCACAGTGGCTTCTTAGTCTATCTATCCCTAAATATCTTTTCAAGTTCTTTAAGGTGAACTTAGATTTTCAAGAGAGAGAACTCTCCTTACTTTTTGAAAAAGTTATGAAAATAATATTAAAAACAAAGAAGGGAAAAGTAATATGTAGAATTGTTCAAGTAAAACTAAGCTTCTAGACATAATTGAGAAGAGGGCAGAGGAAACATTCAGGATGTAATTATGTGTGGTCCCATATTTAAAACCATATCTCATTAGGACATTCAAGATGAACAGTTGACATGCAAAGCTAAGAGAAAGTCACTTTATGAAGACGAGTACAAAAAATAAAAAACTAGAGAATTTAGTATGGCTAGATTATTGGGTTTATACTAGAATCTTAATTGTCCTATGTTTCTTAATGTAGCACGTATTACATCTAGTATTGTAAAACTATTATCTTACTTTTTAAAAATATCACTTGTATCACTTGTCTTCCTGTTGTTCATTGATTTGCTCGAGCGGGCACCAGTACCATTTCCATACGCCCTTTCACATGCTAGTGTAGCCCAAGGACATCTGCTCATCCAGGAAAACAAAGAGCCTCAAACAATTTCTTCATGTCATGGGAATGAGGTCTGTAATTGTTACTGGTTTTTGGCATATCAAATATCACACAGGTAGCTTGCCAGGCTCTGCCGCGCAGGTGGTATACTCTCAGTAGTAGGCTCTCATCTCATGCATTTACTGATGAACCACAACAAGGAGAAATCGGCTATTCTCTTGGGTGGAGCTCTGATGAGCTGAGGAATCTGGATGTTGAAAATGGCAGCCCTCATATTGTGGGGGTTCCTCTGGCTTCTTCGCGCGGCTCTGTTAGTCTAGCGGGCCAGGGCTAGAACCTGCCTTTCCTCCCGGGAGCCTCATGATCAGCTGAGAACAGGGAGAGCCAGTAGTAGCTCTGCCCGTGTATCTTAAAAAATATAGTGGGTTATAAATATAATCAATTGTTTTAGCTCATTCTTCTGGAAACTAACAATCTAGGTGGTTTCAGAAAAATACTTTCTAGTGATTCTTTTCTGTGCTTGCTCAGAAATTTGGAAGCAGTGAGCAGGTTAGCTAGAGGGGTAATCTAGGATGGTGTAGCAAGGCTACATCATCTTGGCTCCATATGTCAGTTATCTCCTAAGAATCTAGGAAGATAAGCCCAACTATTCGCATGGCAGCATGGCTGGTTGCAAGCAGCTGGCAGAAACCTAAGATCTAAAATAGCTGTTGGCTTTCACGTCACTGTCTATTGGCCAAAGTAATCCCCAGTGTGAACTCAGATTTAAGGAGGAGAAAATTAGAATTAACCGCTAAAGAAGAATTGGAGAGTCACTGTACAGCGGGTGTGAGTACAAGAATATAGAATTCGGGACATTGATTTTCCGTTTATCGAACATGAAGCAGAAAAATGGAAAAGTTACCAAAAGCATTTCAAAAGAGCTTGTAATTCTAAGCTGAAGTTCAAATTTCAATCCTTAACAAATACATATCTTCATTTTCAGTTAAGAATAGAAGCATCCCAGATTTTTACCCCCAGAAAGCTGGACTGTAAGGGGGCCAGTGAGGAAACTCAACAGGTGGTATGGATCCATGAAGGGTGGTTGAGGCTTGACAGACAGCACTGCCTGGTCCCTGGCCGTCACCAGGAGAGATGCCGAAACACTAAGCCAGGCCAGGAGTGGCCACCGATCACTGCTGTGAGTGCATTGCTTTGGTCTGCTTAAGTCACGTCTAAGATCTTTTCCAGTCATTGGCAGATGCCGTAAAGTAATGGCCGGGCATTTGGTTTCCCTGCCTCAGTTCAATGTCTTTTAACATATCAACTGCAATCCAATAAAGGAACATCAATTAACACTAAATTACAAAGGAAGTCTTGTGGGATTGCCTATTACAGCCGCCCTGATGCAAAAATCATTCAACGTGATAAATGTTTTACACTGAATACCAAATACACTCATAATTATTTTGCCATTTACTGAAAGTGTTGCCAATCTACCTTTGATTCTACAGAAACTGCACAGCTTTATCCATTCAAAAAATAAAGTCTTTTGCTTATAAGATCTACACAAAAGCTCTTTCATGTGGGTCAACAGGATGCCTCCCCATGCCCATTTAATATGTATTCTCTGAAGTTCTCTTTGCTGCCCTTAGGGCTATCCACACACTGGTGATAAGCATGTAGCTTGCATAAAATCTTCCTCCCTCCCAAACTCACATCCCAGTATCCAGACTTCAGTATGTCCCATAATAAAATGATATCTTTTTGTATGCTCTACACACACCGCTCAGGTGTTGCTTTGTGAATAGACCCCGACAATATAGATACAGTTTACCAGGAACTTAGCATTTAAACGACTTTCATCTTGACAATGACTGACACGTCTCGCTGAGAATATTATATATTTAGAAGATTTTTTGAAGGCTCCTTATTTAAGAATCATGTCTCATCATAGTCAGTGAACTTCTGAACTAAGCCTTAAATGTTTAAAGATGGGGCACAAGGACACTCTGCTACAAAAAGTCTGCAACTTGCACCCAACTCATATCACAGGAGAAATTCATGCAGAGAATAATTTTTCCTAAGTTTTCTTTCATTAAAAAAATCCCTTCTACTTTTAGCTTTGAATATTTATCATGGAGATGAGAACTTGTGCTAGAGTCAAAGTCGGAGATACACTCTAGGAGGAGGGAAGGTGCTTCCCTTTCTTCATAAACTTTGTAAGAATTTCTTCAGCACATGCTCCTCCATTTATACAACAGATCAAGGGAGGCTAGAATCCAATTTCAAATCAAATAACCTCCATATCGATGTGCAGGTAGTTGACGGTGCTCTCTCATCAACTCTGTGCTTTCTGGTGGGTAATGCTCACGCTGTAACTTAGAGCAGCCATTTGGCAGAAAACAGCTCTAGTCAAATTGAAATAGCCTTTAGAGCCTTGGTTAGAATGAAGACCATAATGTATGCTTGTCATTTGATGAAACATAGTACGTTTAAATTAAGGGAGGGAAGAATCTTTTGTCCAGATCCGAGCGTGCACAATGACACAAGTGTCAAGATCTTATTTAAAAGTGTTAAGGTACAGTGTCGCTCTCTAGCCCAATTTGTAAGGAAACACGGGATCATGTGCTGGGGGCCGGAGATTTGCTGCCTGATACCAGTCACAGAGAGTGATAAAATATGCTTCTTCCAGATAATTACTTGCTGCTCAAGGAAAGTGGCATTCTAAATTGATATTTCCATGCGGCATAAACAGATTATGCAGCCCAGGTAGATATGGGCTCCTTTCTGTCATGCAATTGGACTTGGAATGGCTCAATGCCACAAAAAACTAATTGTGTTTTATGCTTACAAAGCAAGACAACTTCTGCGGAGCTAAGAAAATGTCCAGTTTTGTGTATCAGACTTAAGACCTTAAAGAACCTAAGAAGAAAGTTTTATTTTTCATTTGACTCCCTAAAAGAATTCTAAGAATATTTATGTTAGAGAGAAATTTCTGTAAACAACCGGAAATCAAGCAACCCCTTTTCATTCACTGTCGTCCACTACTACAGTGGCATTCTAAAGACTTTCTGAGCTTCCTGTTCAGTTCTTAAGACAACCCTAAGCTAATCGATACTGTTACTCCCACAATGTAAAGGAGACAACAAACATGGAAGAGGCCGGTGACTTTAAGATCTTGCAGGTGTAACAGCTATGGCAAACTCAAGATATCTCACTCAAAAAACATTTATATTGAATAATTGCCTAAATATCAGAATTTGGGCTATGAAGAAATAGATTCATGGTCTTCACATAATAATATAAAATGTTTTATTAACAAAGTACGCTAGAAGTGCAGATGTTAACCCTTTATTCATCTTAATATATTTAAGTGAATGTTCACTTCAGAATCATGTATTATAAAATCCTAGTTTAAAAGATAACCTTGACCTTCACAGTCATAGACGACTTTTCTGTTCTCAATAAAATAAAAAAGGAGTAAAATAAAGTCTAGCTTTACCACCAGAGTGCAAAAATATGATGCTATCTTATTTGGTATTCAGAAAAACACAATTCTGAGCCTCTTTCAGTAGAGTATTACGCAAGTTCTCAGGACGCAATGCCGCCCAGGCGCCTCCGGGGTCAGGATGACTCTATACGTCTATTTTTTTTTCCGAGTTACTACACCCCTTGCAGACAGCTAGAAACAGCAGCTTCTTTAGTCCACAGTAAGCAAAAAGCACTTGGTTCAAAAATACTTCCTGCTGGTCCGTTCTGATGCATGGACTGCTAGAACAAAATAGGATGACTTAAACAATAGAAACTCATTTTTACCCAGCTCAGGAGGCTACAGGTCCCACTTGAGTCAGGTTTCTTGTGAAGCCTGATGACAGAAAACAGCTAGTGCACAGTTCTGCCTTTGGGTGGGTCATCCCGTCATCTTTTCTTTCATGTGTGCTTCTCTGCTGTTTCTCAGTGTGCTCAAATTTCTTCTTTTCCTAAGAATATCAATCATATTGGATTAGAGACCACTGTTTTGTCCTCGTTATAACAAAAATACCACTTTAAATTGCCCAATTGCAAATTCAGTCATATTCTGAGATCTCATGTTCTTCAAATAAGAGCTATAGGAATCTGGTGGGGACACACTGCAGTCACATGAAGTCCACCTTCCTTCACTAACCCAGCACGATTAATGCATATCCATTTTATTTACCACACTTCTCATTGAGCTACCTACAAGCTGATAGATAGAGCTGTATGTGGTTGGCACTCGATTGACATGTGTGCAGATAAACAATGTGGTGTGCTGTGTTGTCTGAAATGGGAAAGTATGTCCCAATATAAAGATTTGTTCTCATTGTGTCGCAAAGCAAACAACTTTCCATTGTTACTCTCTTGGGAAAATGAGGTGCTATTTCAGGTACTGCACCACTAAAAGAACAACATGCAGTTCCGTGACATACCAGCTGTGAGTGACTTCTAAAGTGTTTGAAGCCGATATATGCTGCCTTGATCACGTTAGTTATGCCATCACGTCTCTGCTTCCATACAGTAACCTCAAAGTTCTAGATGACAGTTACATTCAAGATGGAGTCTAATGACACAGTTCTGAAATCAGGATATGGGGAACTGCTTTCTGTTTTATCATATATATATATATATTTTTCTAGGACTGAGCCCAGTGGATCTTCTGAATTCCTGCTTCTACTATAACCTACACAAGTATATGGTTAAACACAAAATGATGAAGATATATAATTCCTCCTGGATTAATTTTTGAATATATACTGTCAATAAAAATAGGTTTCTGATATAAGAAATCAGTAATTACTCTAACATAATTTGTGCACATAAATATCCAAGTACATGTTTTTAATTTTGTTCACATAGTGGAGTGTAATGGGTGCATTACATATGCTGCCTTGATCACGTTAGTTATGCCATATTTTCTTTACGTTATTTATGCCATCTTTTCTTCATATGAATGAATTTTAGTGATGGAAAAATATTCTTATTCTAGTACCTTGTGGGATAGGAATACATGGTGGCCAAATATCTCTGATTAGAAAGAAAAATGGCTGAACCAGAGAGTTAATATCGAGGTAAGGCATTACCTAGTATTCAGATGACTCCAGTTCGATACCTGAAAGAGCAAAAACTCCTTGAGCAATTCCAAGAGAGAACTCTGAGCAGAGTCAAGGGTAGTTCCTTAGCTCTGCTGGGTGTGGCCCAAAAATCCCAAAAAGGAAAAAATATAACTCGAACATGTCACTGCTGGGTGTGACCCACTGCTCACCCAATGTTAGGCATATATAATATATTTAGCATAATCATTTTATTTGAGTAATGCTCTCTGCTATACCTGCAAATATTGTATCACTCTTTATTTAGTGTATTTCAATCATCCATTGAGACCATAGTTTTCTTAAATACTGGTCATATAATTTAAACATATCTGATACTATATTGATTGAATTAAGACTTCAATCTAAGCTTTTACTCTTGGCTATTAAATACTATCAATATTCAATTTGTTGTCATATGGTTATTGAGACTTTTACTATATCTCATCTATTATTGGGGAAATATTTTTCGTTTTTCCTGTTTATTTCATGGTTTATTTACTTTGTTATTAGTATGCAACGTGAAAATAAATACCTTCCTGGAAAATATCTGGTAAGCTTTCAAACCTTGCATACTGAACTAATCATAAAATAATCACTGTCAGTTGGCAATCTGGGAAAGTACAGAATTCCTGAATGAAAATAATATTCCCTTGCATTTGAAATGATTTTATCAATTGATTTAAACATTTTCCAAGGCTCTTAGAAATTCAGTGCAACTTTGATTTTGCATCATTTGAATGGACCTTTCATACTCTATCAGCTTTTTGGGATCTTCATTAATTGTCAGTACTGGTAAAAATCTTAATGCTTTTTCATATTATTTTGTGGGAAAAGGACACTTTAGTGTTTGTAGACTAATATTTTCTTAACTTCTTTATTGGTGATAATTCCTTCTCAATGTTTCCTTTATTCTTTATCTCTCACCTCTCTCCACTTTTCTCCTTCCTTTCTTACCTGAATTTTATTGACTTCTCCTGAGTTTTCCTTGGTTTCCAAAATTCAAAATATCTGATAATATATATTGAGTTTCCAGTTTCTCATTGGAGGGAGGGAGGAGGCTTTCAATTCCTTAGCATTTGCAGGTGTTTTATTTCCAGATTGCATATTTCACAACTTCTGACAGACGTTAAGGGAAGTGTGCAGAAAGACAGCATGGTCACAGTCACCAACTTCCTTGGTGCCAGGTAAAGGAGTTGGCTTCTACAATCAGTCCTGAAGAATGCACATGTGCCCTTATATCTTGGCTCTGATTTCAGTTGTGCTTGATCACTTGATCACTTGAATCCCGTTATTCATCGATTTGCTCGAGTGGGCGCCAGTAACATTTCCATTGGACCCTATCACGTGCCAGTGTAGCCCAATGGCATCTGGTTGATTCAGGAATATGAAGAGCCTCAAACCATTCCTTCAGGGTCTTGACAAGGAAGTCTGACCATCTTGTAGGTGGGCAGCCACGTGATCTTTGACATCCCGTGGGATCCAGTCGGTAATGGCTCGAGTCCAGCGGTTGTCTCCAAATCGCATTACATGTCCAGCCCATCTGATTTTCCATGCCTTGGCAAATGAGACAGTGTCCCTGATTCTGGAATAGCGACGGAGGTCAGAACGCCGGATTCCTTCTCTCACTTTTGATTCCTCTCTGGGAGACCGAATAGCATTCTCATCCTGCTTTTGTAGGGTCCAGGTCTCTGAGGGCGTATGTTAATGCAGGGAGAATGGTGGAGTCAAAGAGATGTGCCCAAAACCGGAGGTTCTTTGTTCTTTAGCTATTTCTTCGATGCCTTTGAAGGCATCCCATGCCGCTCTTCCTCCTGCGCAGCTCAGGTTTTAGGTCATTCATCATGTTGATTTCTCGACCTAGGTACTCATAACTGCTGCATTCAGAGATGTTTGTTCCATTGAGAGTGAATGGGGCCTCTGGAACTAGTTCATTCCTCATAAACATTATTTTCTTTAGATTCATCTGTAGACCTATCTTTCCACATTTTCGGTCGAAGTCAGCCAGCATTTGTGCCGCTTGGCTAATGTTTGGTGTTATTAGAACAATGTCATCAGCGAAGTGAAGGTGGTGTAGTTGCCGACCATTCATCTTCACTCCCATTCCTTCCCATTCTAATTGTTGCATGATGTTCTCGAGGTTGGTGCTGAAGAGTTTTGGTGAAATGGTATCACCCTGTCGAACCCCTCTTTTCACATTAATGATCACTTCTTTGTAGAATGGTGAGATCCTGGTGGTGAATCCGTAATACAGCTCACGAAGGATCTTGATGTATTGGGTTTGAACACCCTGTTTGGCTAGGGCTTCGATGAATGCTTCAGTCTCCACAGAATCAAAGGCTTTCTGTTAATCAATGAATGTGAGACAGAGCGGCATCTTGTACTCCCTACAAACCTCGATGAGCTTGGTTACTGTGTGGATATGATCGATTGTGCTCAATCCTTTCCGGAAGCCTGCTTGCTCGCATGGTTGTCCTTCATCTAGTGTTCTGCTAATCCTGTTCAGGATGACTCGTGTAAACAGCTTGTAGATGACAGACAACAGGCAGATGGGGCGATAGTTGCCGATGTTGTGAATGTCTCCCTTCTTGAACAGTAGAACTGTCCTACTGGTTTTCCATTGGGAGGGCACCTTGCATTCGGACAGGTAGAGTGTGAAGAGCCGAGCTAGTGTATTGATGAGTACCGACGGCAGATTCTTCCAGGTGTTTGGGTCTGACTTTTTCTGGGCCTGGTGCTGTTCCCTTCTTTACCGACGAGATGGCATGTCAGATATCAGAAGGGAGAACGTTGGGAATGACATATCCATCCTGTGGAATTTGGTATGTGGGCAGTTGGATGTGGCTATCAAAGAGATTTGAATAGAAGTCCTGGATAATCTTCTCCATTGCCTTTCTGGAAGATGTGATAGATCCATTAGGGCATCGGAGGGCAGTCATCTTGGTCTTATAGTTGGCGAAGGACAGGCGGGCAGTGAGAATGCTTTTCCCGGCTTCTGCTGCATCTTCCAGTATTTCTGCTCCAAATTTCTTTACCTCCAAGTTACCGTAAATCAGTTGTACTTATTCTTACAAATCTGACTTTACGATTATTGAGAAATATTTGCTTGACTGGAACTGAGAAGACATTTGGGAGTTTGACCATTTTGCATTGATTTGACAGAATCTTTCTACTTTCTTTGATTACTATTTTCTTATGAAAATAGTAATCAAATGATGTCCTTTGATCTAATCCTTGTCCATATCCTGGATTCTGGTTGTTAGTGAGCTTGTTTTTAATTTCCTTTCTCCAACTCATTCTGGTTTTTGTTGTCATGCCCATGGGTTTGGAGTCACACCCAGCAGTGATAGGGACTTACTTCTGGCTCTGTGCTCAGAGATCACTCCTGGCAGTTCTTCAGGGAAGCCTAAGAAATACCAGGG
>JAJIBD010016234.1:0-29986 GCA_021461705.1 Cryptotis parvus | reverse complement strand
CACCCAGTTAAAAATTTAACTGAAATTTTATCCCTCATTAACAATTTTGAATTGCTGGAGCATGTGACATCACAAACTCTACATATTGATAAATCAAGTAGCACACCTCACTTTTGGCATCTAAATCATAAGGCAACCAATTATAAAATATAAACACACTATTGCCTATCCTGTAACAGCATATTAGTGATTTCTTATACAGGATATAAAAACTGATCCAGTGGTGAGATTTTACAATCTAAGAAACCATTTCTTTATCATTTTTAGCAAATTACCTATAACAAGTAATACAAAACAAAATATTGATAGTATATTATAGGGGCAGGCTTAAGGCATGGCTGGGAAGCAATGGTGGTGGGATTGTGGCTGAATATTGAATATCTGTAATAAATTAACATGAAAAATTTGTTAAAAAATTGAGTAGAAGTCCACAAAATTCAGTAAGTTCAATAAGTGAAAGCAACAACACATGTGGCTTGATATGAAACATAATAGTTCAGTAAAAGGTCATGACTTTAGCAACACCATTACTAAATGTATGTTGTAATTAGAAGTATAAGTAAATTAATTAGTGATTGCTAAGGGAGCAAGGTAATTGAATGAAATGCTATTCAGGTCTCCCCAGGAAGGAATAGAAAGAGCTATGCTTTGAAATCACGCCTCACTCAAGTGAGAGAAGGGAATCCGGAGTTATGACCTCCGGCCGCTATTCCAGAATCAGGACGCTGTCTCGTTTGCCAAGGCATCGAAAATCAGATGGGCTGGACATGTAATGCGATTTGGAGACAACCGCTGGACTAGAGCCATTACCGACTGGATCCCACGGGATGTCAAAAGATCACGTGGCCGCCCCACCTACAAGATGGTCAGACTTCCTTGTCAAGACCCTGAAGGAACGGTTTGAGGCTCTTCATATTCCTGAATCAACCAGATGCCATTGGGCTACATTGGCACGTGATAAGGTCCAATGGAAATGTTACTGGCGCCCGCTTGAGCAAATGGATGAATAACGGGATTCAAGTGATCAAGGGAGGGGAGCAAGCTTGAGGGTGGGTGGAAAACTAGAAATGTTGGTGGGAATAAGGCCACACTGGTGGGACTGGTGTTCGAATATGGGATACCTGAAACAACTGTATTGTGAACAACTTTGTAAATTACAGTGTCACAGTGTTTAAATAAAGTAAAAAAATTACAAAAAAAGTAACCACTGAGACCACTAGGTGTGATGCAAAAACAAAAACAAAAAAAGAAGTTGACATATCACTATAAAATCAATATAAAACTGGACTACTACTTATATATATATAAAGCTGGTCAGATGGCAATTATATAATTAGAATATGAATATTTGAGACACATATTTATTATAACTTTGTGAGTGGATATCTATAATTTTGTTTCATGGTAACAAATAATCTATGAAGCTATATTATATTTAAGTTATACTTATAATCTCTATATAAGAGGAGAATAAACATCATGGTTGTCATAACAAAAACCATAAAAGACAGACATGATCATTTCAATTTCATTAATAAAATAATAAAAATATTACAATTTTTTTCTGCTTCATCCACTTTTTTATTTAAAAAATTTGATTACATCTTAAGTCTCAAATCAAATTATCCTAACCTGTAATTACCTCTGAACTAGAATACAAAAATGTGAACAAGAGGGACAACTCTCTTGGGAGTATATATATTTAAGTCTATTAAAATTATTCAGAGTCACAGTCCTTTAAACATATTTTTAAATAACAGCCACTATGCTTTAGGACAAATATGCTATGCCCTTTTGTATTTTTTAATCCCAAGAGATTCATCCCAAGGGCTTAGTTTAGCTATGAAAAGACAAGTTACCTGTTCACATGGGATGCCATTTATTTGGCCTTATTACTGATTTATGTAAGTTACTACAAATTTACTTGTATATTCATAATTAGAATTTGAGAAATAGTAATTTGGGTCATACTTGTCTCCAGAGGTTAAATATTTATATAGAGATTGAATATATTAGCTGCTTCTAATTTTAAATAAAGATCCATCTCTCTCCACTACTTAGAAACAAAACACAATCTTTTGATATACACAGGTAATAGTCACAAATATTATAGCTATACCATATTATAATAACTATTTAACAGTTATAATAAATGCTATGCATCAATTTTTGCACAGTTATATTAATTTATTTACTGTTTAACTATATAAAATGGATCCAATGATTATCCCTATTTTATCACTGGTATCACTTGATTTTCCGTTGTTCATTGATTTGCTCAGGCGGCGCCAGTAACATCTCCATATGTCCTGTCACATGCTAGTGTAGTCAAGAGCATCTGCTTGTTCCAGGAACATGAAGAGCCTCAAACCATTTTTCAGGTCATGGGAATGAGGTCTATAATTGTTACTGGTTTTTGGCATATCAAATAAGACATGGCGAAGTCTTCCAGGTTCTGCCGTGCGGGTAAGATACTATTGTAGTAGCCTCTCATCTTGTGCATTTATTGATGAACTGCACGGCTGCAAAGCAACCACGCAAGAAGGGAAAGATCAGTTCTTCTGCTGGGTGGAGCTCTGCCGAGCTGTGGAGTCTGAATGTTGAAAACGGTGTCTCTCATGGTGTGGGGGGTTCCTCTGGCTTCTAGTGAGGCTCTGCTGGGATGGCGGGCCATGACTGGAACCTGCCTTTCCTCCTGGGTGCCGCATGATCAGCTGAGCACAGGGAGAGCCAGTAGCAGCTCTTCCCCATGGATCTGAGTCTCTGGACCAGGGATACCTGGGCTTGAAATAGACTGCTGTAGGGTGAGACTGTGATGAGCAGGGCTTGTGATCAGTTCTTCTCTGGAATGGAACTCTGACAAGCTGTGGAGTCTCGATGTTGAAAATTGTGGCCCCCATGGTGTGGGGTTTCCTCTGGCTTTTTGCGAGACTCTGCTGGGATGGCGGGCCAGGGCTGGTCCACCATTCCTATTTTATAGAAGTAGAAATTAAGGTACACAGAGGTCAGTTAAATTGCTTAAAAGTCACACACTAGAAACAGCAAGACTTGAATATGAATCCTGATAGTCTGATTTCAGAGGGGTGTGACTTTAGTCAGTGGGCAACACTTCTAACTTTAGTCATCTTCTTAAACACTCTTTTGCTAAGTGTAAAGCTTAATTCTCATTTTCAGGGAGAGTTTTCACCATTGCTATTCATTAGTCAATGTGTACATATTTAGATGTATGTTGAGAGCCATTAATTGAATAGAAATATGTTCAATGATGAAAATGTTATGAATTACTATAAGAAGCAAATAAAAAGCGAAATTTCAAGTAGTCAGAAATGCATACTTTTAGGGGAAACAAACATGGAAGTTCATCATTAGTAAACTTCCATGGCATCAAAGAAATAGCTAAAAGGCATCGAAGAAATAGCTAAAAGGCATCGAAGAAATAGCTAAAAGGACAAAGAACCTCCAGCTCATCCTCCGGGCACATCTCTTTGACTCCACTGTTCTCCCTGCATTAACATATGCCTCAGAGACCTGGGCCCTACGAAAGCAGGATGAGAATGCTATTCGGGTTTCCCATAGAGGAATCGAAAGAGCTATGCTTGGAATATCACGCCTCACTCAAGTGAGAGAAGGAATCTGGAGTTCCAACCTCCGTCGCTATTCCAGAATCAGGGACGCTGTCTCATTTGCCAAGGCATCGAAAATCAAATGGGCTGGACATATAATTCGATTTGGAGATGACTGCTGGACTAGAGCCATTACTGACTGATCCCACGGGATGTCAAAAGATCACGTGGCCGCCCACCTACAAGATGGTCAGACTTCCTTGTCAAGACCCTGAAGGAACGGTTTGAGGCTCTTCATATTCCTGAATCAACCAGATGCCATTGGGCTACACTGGCACGTGATAGGGTCCAATGGAAATGTTACTGGCGCCTGCTTGAGCAAATCGATGAATAACGGGATTCAAGTGTTCAAGTGTTCAAACAAAAAAAGAACCATTACCTCTCTGAATTAAATAAGTAAAGAGAGAAACAAATTAATTGAGATCCCTGGTAAAGTGAGAATATCTAATAACATGAACTTCTGGTAAATTATGTCTTAAATATATTTTTGAAATTCTACAATGACAGTTTAAGTGGTAATGCTAGAGCAAAAGATCAGCAGTGGATCTATTAAAGACTTAAAAGTCTGTTTGTATGACTGTGTTGGAAAAGGTTTACTAAGTTTTGAAGTGAGTAAAAGGATACCTGATTTGTAGCATTAGTTAATTCCTATAGAATAAATATTTGCATTATTGTTAGTTTTAAGCTACCAGCTTGATATCAATAATTGTTTAGACGATATATAACCATCAAAGTTTTATGTTTCTTTCCACAAATATTGAAATCAATAATTAAAATTTTGATATCAATAATCTCAAAACTGGGATAATAGTAAAATGTAGTAAAACAATGCACTCTGGGTATTTATAACCTTTGTTGATAAACATTATTTTTTATTTCTATGGTTACATTAGGAAAATTAGAGGCAGAAATTTATTTAGAAATTTAATTTGTTCCCTATTGATATTATTTTATTTCTTTGTCTTCATAAGTATAACAATTTGGTGATTTAAATGTTTATAACTAAGGCATTTAGTACAACATTCATTGTTAATGAGACTTGAAGTGAGGTTATACTCCTCATAAGTAGGAGGCAATACATTTCCCATACATATTACATCTCTTTAATTGTATCTTAGATATAAATTAAATTCATGTAAGTTAAGTTTTAACACTGCCTATGTTTTTAGCAGGCCTGTAGAAGTGTAGTATTTCTTATCACTGTATCACTGTCTTCCCATTGTTCATCGATTTGCTCGAGTGGGCACCAGTAACATCTCCAAATGACCTGTCATAAGCAAGTATAACCCAAGGGCATCTGCTTGCTCCAGGGACAGGAAGACTCTCAAACCATTCTTCAGGTCATGGAATTGAGGTCCATAATTGTTACTAGTTTTTGGCATAACAAATAAATAAAACACGAGTAGCTTGCCAGGCTCTGCCATGTAGGTGGTATATTCTCAGTAGAAGGCTCTCATTTCGAGCATTTACTGATGAATACTTTTAAGTATTTCTTATAAGGTAAAAGAAATTAGAGTATTCTATTGTCATCAAAATATGTTTAGGTTATGTTGAAGGCTGTAATGTCAGAAAATGAAAGCCCATGATATTTCTCAGTGCTTTATTAAGTAACTAATTTATAGGTAGGACACATCTCCTAAATTCTTACTCTGAATTCCAAAATAAAATTATATATGTAAGTCAATTACTGATAAAGCAAACATTTCTACTAAAATGTTCTCTTGGATAGTACAGCAGTTAGAGCATGTGACTGGCATGAACAATTCTTGGCATCTCACTATCCCCTAAGCATTGCTGAATGCAGTCTGTAGCTGCCAGTTGTGGCTCTGGAAGCCAACCAGCACTGATGGCATGGTCTGGGTATCTCTTTTTATGGAAATATATTTTTTTCAATTACATAAAAGAATAGATATATTACTCTGATCACATTCTAATGTGATCATCTGTTACTATTTCTTAGATATTGGCAGACCTTTTTTTTTACCAAAAATAAAGAACTTTACCATTCATGAAAAAGTTGAAGCAAGAGGTTTATGATGGCTTCCTTTAGCTTCCCCTGTCTTTCAAATTTCCATGGGGATAACAAAAATGACTATATACGAATGTGTTCATTAGCAGAGAACTGCAGGAAAGGAAAAGAATACTGAGTCTGAAAAATTTATTGCTTTTAGTTCACAATAACCAAACAAGCAAACAACCCTGCTATTCTTTGGGAAAGACATCACCTTATCCCTCATGACTGCTGCCAACTGTCTAATAACTGTGAAGGATGACCTGTAACAATGCTGTTAAAGAACTTGGCATGCCAAGTCACAAAGTACAGGAATCCTCAGAGGCTCATGTTCCAAAAAAGTTTATTTTCTAGTCACATTCTCCATTCTCACCAAATATTGGCATTAATGACAATTTTTAAGTCTTTAGATTTCTATAGATCTGTAAAAAGTGGGTCTTATTTTATAAGTTGTTTGAAGCTCTGCATATCTCTTATCCAATCCACAAAGGATTACTGACAAGAACCATGACTGCTTTTCTTTGACGTTTTATGTAGTTTTTCTTTTATATATTTTCTTTTTCGGATTTGATATTTCTTAACTACATTATTTTTGTTTGGTTTTTTTTAGACCACACCTGATACTACTCATGAGTTAATCTTGGCTCTGCACTCCATAATTGCTCCTGATGGAGTTTGGGGAACATACGGAATGGTGGGGGATCAAACCTGGGTCAGCTTATACATGACAAGTGCCTCATCCACTGTACTATCTCTATAGCCCCTCTGCTTTCATGTGTGTTCAAACTAGTCTTTCACTATTAGCCAATGCTTTACTAGGAATGTAACAGAATTCTTGTAACAAATAACTGTAAAAATAAATTGCATTTATCAAAAGCAGTTTGAACCATTAAATTATGATTTTGTGTCAAAATCACAAACTTCATCTTTAGATTTAAATCCATTTTATCTCCCGTAGTCTTTCAATTTCCCTCCCCAAACTTCTAAGTCACTAAAACTATGTTTAAGGGTTTTTTTTTGTTTTTGTTTTCTAGTTTAGTATGCATGCAAATCTGTTTCCATGGAAAGAGGACTGTTTATTTTATATATCTAAACAATCTTGCTGATGCATCTTAGGGGACTAGTATCACTGTATCACTGTCTTCCTGTTCATCGTCGATTTGTTCGAGGCGGGCCCCAGTAACATCTCCATATGTTCTGTCTCATGCTAATAGAACCCAAGGGCACCTGCTTGCTCCAGGAACATAAAGAGCCTCAAACCATTCCATCGGGTCATGGGAATGAGGTCTATAATTGCTACTGGTATTTGGCATATCAAATACAACACGGGTAGCTTGCCAGGCTCTGCCGTGCGGGTAGCATACTCTTGTAGTTATCTCTAAGTCCAGCATATATTGATGAACTGCCTGGCCGCTTGTGGTCGCGTGAGCCGGGCTGTGATAGGCTGGTCTGCTGGGTGGAGTTCTGACGAGAGAGAAGTCCAGATGTGGAAAATGGAGGCCCTCATGGAGTGGGGGGTCGTCTGGCTTGTTGCAAGGCTTTGCTGGGGTGGCGGGCCAGGGCTAGAACCCGCCATCCATATCAAGTGACAAATTATTTTGTATATGCATGCCTACTACCACACTCAAGCTCTCATTAAGAAGTTATATACAAGAGATGAGTTATCCTAGGAGGGTCAGGCTGCCAATGGGCCAAGATAACCTTGGCAGGGTGGGGATTCAGTCTACACTGAATCACCCTGCCAAGGCCTGGCGCCTCCACCCACCCACATCCGGATCCCACTACCAACTTCAGGACTGATCTAAGAGGAGCCACAACTGCAATTGCTAGTCTAGATCTAAAGTCTCTGAAGCATATGCATATTCATAACACCTCCAAACTTCACAGAGTTGAAAAACCAGGAGAAACAAGAAAATTAGATGGGAAAAATAAGTAGAAGCCCACTAAGCTCAGTAAGTGAAAACAATAACTCTGAAGGTCCAACTCACACTAATAGCTCAGTAAATTCTCAGGCCATGATGTTAGCAACATCACTGTGAAATATATGTTGTAATAAGAACTGTAAAGTGAATTAATTATCTTCTGCTAAGGGAGAAGGCTTGGAGAGGGAGAGTGGAAACTAAGGACATTGGTAAAGGTAAGGACATTGGTGTTGGAATACTGAATACCTGAAAAAACTAAATTGTGAATAGCTTTGTAAATCACCATGTTTAAAGTTTACAAAAGGAAAATAAAGAATATAAAATAAAGTAAGTAAAATAAATTATACATGATCCTAATTTTTCTTTCTCCAGAAAGTGACAACTTGATTACAGACAAGTTTATTCTCTAAACTTAACCCCTAGTCTTTTACTGGAGTCTGTGAAACAAGGAATGTGTTGTCATCTTAAGTGTCTCTATATTGATAATTAGCTGGTCTAAATTTTTTCATTTCTATGTAATCTGTGGCATTTTATGACATACTTGCCTTGGGACTGTTTTTTGGGGCAAGAAGTTGGGCTACACCCATTGGTGCTAAGTCATTCCTTTCAGATATGTGGGACCATATGTAGTGTAAGGAATTGAACCAGGATTTTGCTGCATACAAAGCAAATTCCTTTATTCATTTTAATGTATTTCATATAAATTATGTCCCCCTGTAAGCCACTATTTCAACTGAGAAAATATAGAAGTTGGTAAATAAAACCTTTCAGAGCAATTTAGTTATATGAAATTGGTGTCATACTCAAAATCTAAGTTGCAGTGATTTCTTTTCACAAAACTATTGCTGTTTTGTAAATTCTATTTACCATAACTAAATCTTTACCCAAAATGGGCAGTATCAGTCTTATGGTGACAATTAATAAGCAAACACTGGACAAAGAATCAATAAGTATATTTTTAAAAAGCATTTATATATGAAATTCCACATATTTGGACTAGGGTTTTTCATACATTTGTACTCATCAGTAGGTCAGGTAACATTCTGACCCTAGTTGAGCCTCATTCACACATATTAGGATGATTAGATTGCTGACAGTGATTTAATAGAGTATTAATTGCAATGATGAGAAGAGACTGGCTGTGCTATCCCTAGTATATTCTAATGGTAATAACAGAAGGTAAAAACAAAAAAAGGGAAATAAGACAGTTTTTCTATGTTTCCACTTGTGGCATACTTGTATTGATCAATTACTTAACTTGGCCCAGAACATCATTGTAAAACACTACAATATTACAAAAAAAAAAGGGTGTGACTATGTGAGGGGTAAACCATTATGGTTATAAAACTCTACTGCAGTTATGGGGACTAAATATCCAACTGCATTTAGTAGCTGATTACTAAAATTTTCAGGAATTTTTTTACTAGTTGCTTAAATTGGTAGCTCAAAATCAGCTGATAGTGTGAGTATTTATACCAGAAAAAAATCTAGGCAAATACTACAAATCACTTTGGAAAGCTAATTTATCAACACAGTCCTGTACATATCAAACAACTTTCAGAACATTGCTTCTCCTATGTATAGAAAATTTCAAGTGATTATGTAATCAAGTTACATTTCTTTTTCACATTAAGGAAATAATATAGGCATTACAATCAAGTTTGTTGTTTTTCTTTAATTACCTTCTATGTATGTAGTCTAAAATTAATATTTCTAAAGATAGATAGCTCATCATATCTCTAACAGCTAGGTAAGAATAGTAATTAACTAAACATCATCAAATAAATTACTTTTGAGTCTGAAGATTCCAAATTGCTTCTTTTAAGGGTAGTTTAATTATCACGGATTATGTGTTATCAGAAAATCTGTTGTAGAAAAGGGGCACATCAAACCACAGAATCTATGAATTTAATGTTTCATTTTTTTTTTTTTAGGACACAGCACAGCTGACTGTTCTCTGGGCTTAATCCTGACTTTGTGCTCAGGAATCACTCCTGGCAGTGCTCAGGGAACCGTAAATTGTTTGAGGGGATTGAACCAGGGCTGACAGTATGCAAGGTAACTATTATATTATCTCTTCACAAGAATCTATAAAATATGTACTTTTATCATATAATATGGCATTAAAATTGTCTATATAACTAGCCTAATTATTTATCATTGTAAATCTCATAGCAGATGAGCACTCACACTACCTGCTCATTAAAAAAGATCCCAATATAAAATAATTTATCAGATATGTTGACAATGGACTATTTAATCTAACAATTTTTTTCTGATTTTTCTACAAAAAAATGAAAAAGTGTTTATATTTTAAGCTGTATGCTTTTGTGGAAATCTTTGTAGGTTAAAACACTTGACTCAGCCTCAATCTGAGTATAATGTAGAACTCATAGAAGCAATTTGATGGTATTTAGTTTATTTTTCTTATAGCTCTTAGGACAAAGTGTTTTATTCACAGAGGTTCACCTAATCTATTGAAATTAATTTCTCCCTTCTTTGCGCTTAAACAGTACATGATTTCCTCTCCTATAGTATTTTCCAGTTTTCATTTTTCTACTTCTACTTTTTCATGTAAATTTTCTAATATCCTGTTAAGTTTTAAGGTTTTTCTATTTATCTTTCCCCTCTAATATACTATTTTCTAAATTACTAAAGAATAAGATTGCTACAGAGTGCCAAGTATCAATTATTTAGTGCCAATAGAAGATAAAAACATTGACAATGAACAAGATGTTAAATTGTTAAATATAATGATGACCCACTATCAAATTTTATTATTTTTTGTCTTTACTCCAGTGTGTAAGAAAAGTATCATTGTATTTCTGCTCCCCCGCCAAATGTTTATAATTTATGCCAGTTTTTTCCAAATATATCTCATGTTGGCCCATGAAAAAGTTATTCCTTCTTTGTGCATGGTACACTGGATCATATAGCAATAGACTTTCACACACTGGACCTTACAGCAATACAATTAGACAGCTAAATATGTCTATAAACATTATGAATTATATTTTTATTTCTGTTTTAACAGTGAAATATTTCTATTTTAAGTAGTTCACTAATGTAAAAAGGTTAAAAACTAGTATCTCATATCATTGAAAATATCACTTTGCTGTTCCTTTAACAGAAGTATAATACTATTTTTTGTGGTATGTTTTAGAATAAAGTTCTACATTTTTTGGTGTCTAAGAACTAAGAAATAAATGCTCCAAATATAGGAAGAAAAAACCTAAATCATTTTAATTAAGCCAATGAAACTTATTGATTGCAGTCTGGTGGGAGGACGGAGAGCTTGGACCAAAAAGGACACATGCTCGAGCTCTTTCAGGACTTTGTTCAGGAGTGCCACTTGGTGGACCTCAGCTGACCATGTAATACAGGGATATTAATGAGGTTGGTTGCATGCAAGGCAAGTAAGAACCTTATCTCCTGAATTATCTCTTCAGAAGCTCTGATTATAGTTTTTGAGTCAACAGTTTCACAAACTTCCTCTATCCAGGAACTATTGTGTACTATCAGAATAAAAGGGGACAGAAAATAAAGGGAGGAAGGAAGAAATGGAAGGAAGGGAGGAAGGAAGGAACGAAGGAAGGAAGGAAGGAAGGAAGGAAGGAAGGAAGGAAGGAAGGAAGCAAGCAAGGAAGGAAGGAAGGAAAGTAAGAAGGAAAGAAGGAAGGAAAGAAGGAAGGAAAAAAGGAAAGAAGGAAAAGAATAAAGGAAGGAAGGAAGGAAGGAAGGAAAGATGGAAGGAAGGAAGGAAGGAAGGAAGGAAGGAAGGAAGGAAGGAAGGAAGGAAGGAAGGAAGGTGCCCTCCCAATGGAAAACCAGCAGCACAGTTCTACTGTTCAAGGGAGACATTGATATCCATGACATTCATGACATTGGCAACTATTACCCCCCCATCTTCCTGTTGTCCGTCATCTACAAGATGTTCAATCAAGTTATCCTGAACAGGATTGGGAGAACATAAGATGAAAGACAAACATGCGAGAAAGCTGGCTTCCGAAAAGGATTCAGCACAATGGACCATATCCACACGGTAACCAAGCTCTTTGAGGTTTGTAAGGAATTCAAGATGCCACTTTGTCTAATGTTCATTGATTTAAAGAAAGCCTTTGATTCTGTTGAGACTGAAGAGGTCATCGAAGCCCTAGCCAAACAGGGTGTTCAAATCCAATATATCAAGCTCCTCCGTGAGCTGTATTATGGATTCACCACCAGCATCTCACCATTTTACAAGGAAGTGATTATTGATGTCAAAAAGAGGGCTTCGGCAGGGTGATACCATTTCACCAAAACTCTTCAGCACAACCCTCGAGAACATCATGGTACAATTAGAATGGGAAGGAATGGGAGTGAAGATAGATGGTCGGCATCACACCACCTCCACTTCATTGATGACATTGTTTTAATGATGCCAAACATTAGCCAGGCGGCACAAATGCTGACTGACTTCGACCGAAAATACGGAAAGATAGGTATACAGCTGAATCTTAACAAAACTATGTTCATGAAAAATGAACTAGTTCCAGAGGCCCCATTCACTCTCAATGGAACAAACATCTCTGAATGCAGCAGTTATGTGTACCTAGGTTAAGAAAGCAACATGATGAATAATCTAAAACCTGAACTGCTCAGGAGGAAGAGAGTGGCATGAAATGCCTTCTAGAGCATCAAAGGATAGCTAAAAGGACAAAGAACCTAGGCTCCAGCACATCTCTTCAACTCCAACATTCTCCCCATAAAATACGCTCAGAGACCTGGGCCTTACAAAAGCAGGATGAGAATGCTATTTGGGTCTCCCAAAGAGGAATCAAAAGAGCTATACTTGGAATATCACGCCTCATTCAAGTGAGAGAAGGAATCCGGAGTTCAAAGCTCTGTCGACGATGGAGAGTCAGGGACTCTGTCTTGTTTGCCAAGGTGTCGAAAATTAGATGGGCTGGACACGTAATCCCTTTGAAGACGACCACTGGACTAGAGCCGTTACCAACTGGATCCCACCGGACGTCAAAAGATAACATGGCTGCCACCTACAAGATGGTCAGACTTCTTCATCAAGACCCTGAAGGAACTGTTTGAGGCTCTTCATATTCCTGAAGCAGCAGATGCCATTGGGCTACATTGGCACATAATAGGGTCAAATGGAAACATTACTGGCACCTGCCTGAGCAAAACTGACGAATAACGGGATGTCAAGTGATCAAGTGATCGAGTGTCTTGTATTTGTAACATTCTAATTCCCGAACTATTTAAACCACTTTTCTGTAGACTTAGTGCATAAGCATTTATCCAAATTTAGTGTTTCTTTGGCTCTGTTATCTCAAGAGTCCTTTACTACCATTATTTACTACCACTTAGAGCTGCTCCTTGCTCTCCCTGTGCCCAACTGCTCATGAGGCGCCCAGGAGGCATGGTGGGTTCTAGCCCTGGCCTGCCACCCCAGCAGAGCCTCATAACAAGCCAGACGACCCCCCCCTACTCCATGGGGCCCGCCATTTTCCACATCTGAACTTCCCTCTTGTCACAACTCCACCGAGCAGACCAGACTATCACAGCCGGGCTCGCACAGCTGCTAGTGGCCACGTGGTTCATCAATAAATGCTTTATATAGAGGTGACTACAACAGTATGCCACCCGCAGGGCAAGCCTGGCAAGCTGCTCATGTAGTATTTGATATGCCAAATGCCAGTAACATTTATATTGGGTCATTCCCGTGACCTAATATAATGGTTTGAGGCTCTTTATGTTCCTGGAGCAAGTGGATGCCTTTGGGTTCTACTAGCATGAGACAGGACATATGGAGATATTACTGGTGCCCGCTCTAGCAAATAGATGATTAACGGAAGATAGTGATAGTGATAGTGATTTCTACACTTTAAACATCCAAAAACAGTATTTTATCTGTGTAAAAGTTTACGGAAGGAAAGTTACAGTGTAAAACAGTGCTCTAGTAAAAGAAGTATAATAAGGAATCAAATAAATAATATCTCTTATAATTATAGCAAGAAGCCAGAAGAACCCCCACACCATGAGGGTGGTCATTTTCAACATCTGAACTCCACAGCTGGTCAGAGCTTCACCAAAGAGAAAAGCACATCTCTCCCCTGGTTCATCAGTAAATGCAGGACATGAGAGCCTACTATTGAGAGTATACCACCCAGCACAGCACAGCCTGGCAAGCTACCGGTGTCATATTTGATATGCCAAAAACCAGTAACAATTTATAGACCCCATTCCCATGACCTGAAGTGAATGATTTGAGGCTCTTAGTGTTCTATGTATCTACTAGATATTGATAAAACATTGAGAGTGAGAAATTTTTTGAATTAATATCATGATATCAACTAACTCTCAAGCTTTCTGTACATATAAAAGACTACTTCAAGAGGAAATAGTTTTCTAGTGACAGACATATTCACATAAAACTTAGTTTAGCAATTGCAGAGCAGTTTTAAATATGGGAAAAAGCAATGACAAAAGAAAACATTCCCCATAAAAATCCATGTCATGTGTGTACAAGTATTATTCAATAAATATGTAAATATACTAGAACAATATTCTCATTTACATATTCTAATGATAAAGATACCATTAGAAATAATAGCAAAATTATAAGAATAATATGCCTCTGTGACATTTTTATTATTTTTGCTTAGCCTGATGGCTATACTTTGCAATGCGCAGAGGTTACTTTTGCTCTATGCTATATTTTTATGGGGATGGGGGTGTGTTGCAGGACTCCTAAGGGCCGCTGCATCTGCTCTGGATTGCCTCCCGCAAATCACTCCGTAGATAAGGGGGTAGTCTAAATGTGGCAGTTTATCCGACCATGTATGCTGTACTAGCTGGTATAAATATTCTCCCATGCTATCACAATCATCGTGGGACTAGCTAGATCTTACCAGCATATTAGCCTGGCCACGTAAGGACACCTAAGTATTTAGACCAGAGAGAAATGCTGTTTGCTTCCAAACAAACAAGCATGGCTCCCCTGATAAAATATAAAACTACAATGAAGTAGAGGAGACTTGTGAAGGCTTGGAGAAATATTTAACTGGCATTGGTGTTGATCTTTGGTACAGTGACATGCCATCTCAGAAACCCCCTTCTCTACATTTCAAAGGCCTTCCCAGCTCAAAACATTAGCACAGTAAAGGCCCTAGGTGAGATGCAGGGAGGGATTACCTGAGGGCATTGGACCCTCCCTGCTTTCCATAACAATGGGAGGAAGGTCTGAGTTGGGGGGGTATAAACTAGCCGGTTCCCGCTCTCCCGGGCTTCTTCTTCCCTGTGGGATCTCGCCTTGTGAGCGTTTATTCCCCTTGGAATTTTTACACGTGGTGGTCGCCATCTTGGCCTACACATGGCTGGGGTTCTAGCCTGGAATCCTAAGCATCGGGTTTTTCCTTTTGCTGATTTGTATGCCTGAACCTGTGATAAGTAAAGCCCTTTAAAACTGCATCGGATTCCTGAGTGTTCATCCATTCCTCGCCTGCTTCGGAGGTAGAAGGGAACTCGCTTCCCGGCACTGTCGGGGACCCCGCGGAGCGCCCCGACAGGGGTGGGTGTCACTCCTGGTAGTGCTAAAAGATCAAACACTGCTAGGGTTCAATTTGAACATTCTGCATGCAAAGTATCAAAGCATGTGCTCAGCCCATTAGCTAGCTCTCTAACTCATGTTTGTTACTTTTTAGTAGAAAATTTTTAAAAAGTCACTGTGTGAATATTTATGATATCATCTCCACTTGCTAAGTAGTTAACCAGAAGTAATTCTGCTTATTTTCATTCTCGAATAACAGTAATACCTTAGTATTAAAGATGTCGGTATAAAAATGACTCAGTATAATCAAAGAAATATGATACATACACACACTCACATACACACACAGAGGGATCATCATCCATTGGATCTTACCGATAGGATTCTCTCTTCAATAAATTCTACCCATATTGATGTTTTCTTATAGTCTTTGGTGTAAGCTTACTTTAGCTAAAGTCAGTAAAGTTAACTCCACAATTTATAATAGGCTTAAAATACTTCAAAAAGTTACACTGATTCAATTAATTATCAAAGAAAAGATTTTTAAGACAAAAATATTGGAAGCAATAGATGGAAAGTCTGGAGAAGAGAAAAATCGGAAACTAACTCTTCATTTACTATGAATTCTTATAGGGGTCACATCCAACAGTGTCTAGGGCCTGCAGTTACTCAAAAGAGCACTTGGGAGACAACAGAACTATATCCTACAATTCTGAGCAGAGAGATGAGGTTTGACAGATAGTGGGATTACATTCAGAAGCTTTGGACATGCTAGGCATGTGCACTAATATTTGAACCTTGACTATGTATCTTTTGTGGTTTATTTCTACTGCATTTTTTCTCTTTTATTTTTTGCTATCCATAAAAACTGAGTTATGTGGCACAGTAGTTGGTCATATATGAAAGACCTATTTACTTATAAGTTTACAAAAATAACTTTGTAAAACCTGTTTTTTATTTGGATTTGAAAAACTTCTAGTTTATTTATAATAATAGATGTAAAAACATCGAAGTACTTAAGTTCAATCAAATCAGAGAAATGTACTTACTGTCTTCTCTATGCAAGTATATAATTATACTATACTTAAATATGCAACATTATATATGTGCTTACATATACAACATCGCAGGGAAAATAAATTTCCAAGGAAGACTTAAATATTTTTGATTGCAAGCCTAGAAAATATGAACAGATGAACAGCACTGCTGAAAAGCTAATAATGTATTCCTGTATTATGACACCAGGTACCTAGCAAGTACAGCAAAATGGTGACAGATTTTTTTTTTTACATTACCATACCTAGTATGTTCATTCATTGATCCTTGGAAACTTAAGAGAAATCCTGAGTAGAATGTTCATAGTATAGAAGAATTCAAAGAAGCTGGAAAGAATGAAGACTCGTTAGTCACAGATAATTGAATATATATAGAATATATATACAAAGTTAATATATATAAAACATATATAAATTAAATACATGTATAAAATATATGGGAAGACATTATTAATGTATACAACCAGTGAAAAGGATTACTAAGATCTTTGTGTTGAACATACTGGAGTTATATTTGGGTCAGACTTAGTAAGATTTTATGTGATTTCAATGAGGATTATAATTTAGCATAGATTAAGAGATAATTTAAGTTATAAAGACTGCTGATGATTTAACATTGGTTAATAAGTATTTAAGAGATAATCAATTTATAAATTTTAAATGCTCCTTAAAATAAAATTATAGTGTTATCAGGTCTATAGATAACTACAAATAAAACCACAGGTAGATAAAATATTTTGGCAAAGCTAATAATCTTTATAAAGAATGTACAATCATTTTTTTGTCACACCCAGCAATGCTCAGGGGTTACTCCTGGCTCTTTGCTTAGGAATTACTCCTGGCGGTGCTGGGGGACCTTACGGGATGCCGGGATTGAACCCTGGTCAGCCTCGTGCAAGGCAAACACCCTACTTGCTGTGCTATCGCTCTGGCCCCAACAATGTACCATCTTAACAAGTTATTGAACACTGGTAGGATTTCTAATGTCATAGTTGTCACCTCAAGCTAATAACTTATTTACACATATGAAGATGGTTATACTTATCCACATTTCAACTTAGAAATTATAATTTTCTTTTCTCTAATACTCATTTTGTCATCTTCATAAAATCTCACTTAACATGATGCATACAAATGGATTTATTCAATAAATATATATTATATATTATCATGCATGCATATATATATTGTCTAATTAGGAACCTATGTTCACTATTTTAATCAGCTCTTATAAGCGGAAGTTGAGCTTCTTTAGCAAAGAGACTCAAAATTTGAGAGATCTGCTTCTCTTACGTCTTATTTTAGATTTAGGGGGTTATCAAGAAAAGATCTTCTGTAATCTTAAGTCTTTGAAACTGTCACTGCTTTTAATACTGCCTTCTTGCTCCTCTGTTCTCTGTATGTTATCTGTTGAATGCCTAGTTGCTACTATCTTTCACTTAGAGTAGCTAAAGAAAATGATTAGTACTTTCTTGTATTGGTGAGTGCCCAATAGCTGTCTCTACTACTAGATTTCATCCTTGTAGGCACCTAAGCTCTAATTTAGAAGATTCAAAGCAAAGTCTTTGTTACGTTATTATCTACCTCATGTAACATCACGTTTCATGGCAGAACTCCTTTACAGTTCAACTCTCTTCTGAGGACAAGGGAAATTTCAGCAGTTATGGACAGCCCCTTTTGCCTCCCTCTATCAAACTACAATACCCTACTCAGAGTAACTTGAATGTAACTACCCCTCAGCTTGATATATCTGGGAATTGGGCAAAAAAATTGCTATCCTTTAGTTTTTCACACCTACCTGGAATTTTTTATTTATTTATTTATTTATTTATTTATTTATTTATTTATTTATTTTTGCTTTTTTGGGTCACACCCGGCAATGCTCAGGGGTTTCTCCTGGCTCTGCACTCAGGAATTACTCCTGGCGGTGCTCGGGGACCATATGGGATGCCGCGGATTGAACCCGGCCGGCATGAGCCGGCCGCGTGCAAAGGCAAACGCCCTACCCTGGGCTATTGCTCAGGCCCCATACCTGGAATTTTTTTTTAATTATACATCCTTTTTAATTATATTGGAAAATGGTCATAGAGTTTTAGAATTTTTTTTTTTGTATTTAACATTTTATTATACCACCGTGAGATATACAATTACAACGTTGTTCACGCTTGGGGGTTTCGGTCACATAGTGTTCCAGCACCCCGCCCTCCACCAGTGCCCCTCAGCCACCACCCATGTCCCCAATTCCCTCCCCCTCCCACATCCCGCCTAAATGGCAGGTTCTTTATCTCCTCTCCTCTCCCTCTCTCTCTCCTCCTTCTCCCACACATTGTGGGTTGCACTCACGTAAACTTAGAAGCCATCACTTGCATTTTTTGTCTGTATTTAATGCTCAGTTCTATGTTAGTATCAGAACTTTAGACATTTATTCACTCATGTTCCTTTCTCTATCTAAACCAACCTCTGACTCCCACACGCTTGCGGCAATTTCCACTTTTGGTAAGATCACCTAGTATATTTATGTCATGCAAATAAATGCAGTCATTCTATGTCTCTCTCTTTCCTTCTGACTAATTTCACTCAACATGATTCTTTCCATATCCATTCATTTATAGCAAAATTTCATAACTTCATTTTTTCTGACAGCTGCATAGTATTCCATTGTGTAGATGTACCACAGTTTCTTTATCCAGTCCTCAGTTCTCGGGCATACTGGTTGTTTCCAAGTTTTGGCTATTGTGAACAGTGCTGCTATGAAAATAAAAGTGCGGATTGTGTTTCCCGCTGTGCTTTTTGGCTTTCCAGGGTATATTCCCAGGAGCGGTATGGCTGGGTCAAAGGGGAGCTCAATTTCTAGTCTTTGGAGGAATGTCCATATTGCTTTCCAGAAAGGTTGTACAAGTTGACATTCCCACCAACAGTGCCATACCTGGAATTTTTTAAAAGTCAATTCTTTTTACCTCACATTTTCCAAATACTGTGGCTCTACTTTTATAGATTTTACTTGGAAAGGATTGTTTTGAGAATCATATGCTCATTGGAATACAAACTGTTGATTGCCTGCATCCAGCACTTCTATTTATATTCTATTATTAGAAATAGGAAAAAGCTATATTCTTCCTTACCTATCTTATAGTAATCATCTATCTTAGACCAAGATGTGATTTAATCCTTATGGTGATTGGGATATCTGTTCACAATGGGAGAAATGCTATCATTTGGATCACTAGGCCTAGTCTTCATCTGTTAAAACTATAAATTCATGTCTTATGCCATAAAGTGATTTGATTTGAAGCCTAAAACCTTTATATATTGTTTAATGTTGAAAGTTAAAATAAACCTTATTTTGTATTTTTATGTAATAATCTAATTCTTCAGCAGAATGTTATATCTAGAAAGTTGCATTAATATTTCTAGCATATTGATCTGAACAGGGATAGGTGGGTAATAAATATGAGTTAATTTTAATTACATGCATAAGTTACATTTCTCACTTGTAAATCAAAAAGATTGGTTATCTATTTTAGACACTTTCTTTTTAGAGTTGAAAATCTGATTCCCTCTGAAAGATGAACCCACTGTGTTAGGTTGACAACATCAATTTCTACCTCTCCTGAGCAACGTTTTACAGCATAGGAAATTCAACAATAATTGCCATATTGTTATATTTCTTGACAAGTCATAATTAAACTATTTATTATTATTTATTAATAATAACAAATAATCAAATTATTCATTAATTATTTATTCATTTATTGTCTGTTATTAGACAAATTAATATTTATTAACATTGATATTTATTTAGTATTAATTAATAATTATCACTAATCTAATTATTTGTTATTTAATTATTTTCTGAACTAGTTCCAGAGGCCCCATTCACTCTCAATGGAACAAACATCTCTGAATGCAGCAGTTATGTGCACCTAGGTCCACAAGTCAACATGATGAATGACCTAAAACCTGAGCTGTGCAGGAGGGAGAGCAGCATGGATTGCCTTCAAAAGCATCGAAGAAATAGCGAAAAAGACAAAAAAAAACCTCAGGCTCCGGGCACATCTCTTTGACTCCACTGTTCTCCCTGCATTAACATACATCTCAGAGACCTGGGCCCTACGAAAGCGGAATAAGAACACTATTCGGGTCTCCCAAAGAGGAATCGAAAAGAGCTATGTTTGGGATATCATGCCTCACTCAAGTGAGAGAAGGAATCGGAGCTCCGACCTCTGTCACTGTTCCAGAGTCAGAGACGCTGTCTCATTTGCCAAGACATCGAAAATCAGATGGGCTGGACATGTAATGCAATTTGGAGATGACCGCTGGACTAGAGCCAGTTACCGACTGGATTCCACAGGATGTCAAAAGATCACGTGGCTGCCCACCTACAAGATGGTCAGACTTCTTACGTCAAGACCATAAATGAACAGTTTGAGGCTCTTCATATTCCTGAAACAACCAGATGCCATTGGGCTACACTGGCACGTGATAGGGTCAAATGGAAATGTTACTGGCGTCTGCTTGAGGAAATAGATGAACAACAGGATGTCTAGTGATCTAGTGAATAATTTATCTTCTTTGTGGATACCCCTACTTTTATAAAAATCTTGTCAAACTACAAGGAGGTGAACCATTTTTATTAATGCCTATGTTCATAATGAAGATGTTTCATTTAAGATACGCAATTACCTTCACCGAATTTTTTTTATCAACTTGAAGTTGTGTCCAGTTTTCTCCCATCTTTAGCAGGTCAACCTGTTCTATGAGGGATTCAATGGGTAAGATTAAGTTATATGACAGCTAAGTGACTAGAAAGGGGAGCATATACCAACCTGTATGTAAATGACTTTGGTGGATAACATTTATGCTGGATACTAGAAAATATAAAGGAACGTAATTTCAAAGCACACACGTAAACGAGAGAACTATCTTTGAGCTTCATGTAGCAAAGGCTGAAGACTATTTTAAAAACAAAAACAAACTGGGAGGAGGTCAGTTCCTTGTGATTAAAATCACATGCACATTCACTAATATACTGCAGGATATTAAGGCCCATTCAAAACAACGTGACAGTTTAGGGTAAGTTGAGAAAACAAGAGGTCAATTCCCATCTTCTGTTGCAGAAAAGATTCCTTTCACACCGATGCAAGCAGGTATCGTTTTTTTTTTTTTTTTTTTCTTTCTTTGGTGTGGGTGAGGAGAGACACAGTGGCATTGCTGAGCTCAGGGATCACTCCTGGCTTGCTAGGAGGACCCTATTGCTGGCCGGGGACTGAACCAGGGCCGGCAGTGTGCAAGGCAAGCTCTCTTGCTGCTGTACTGTCTCAGGCAGTTTTTCTCCATCTATTGTGGCCACAGGAAGCCTGGCAGAGCCGTTACCTCAGAATTATTTCTTTGCACCAAGGCAGCCCAACTGCGAAGATGAAGGGTAGAGTATTGCCACGCAGAAGCACATGCCCAGCCCACTCAGGGGATTGGCTGGCATCTCTTCAACTCTCTCACCTTTCTGGCACTAAATATTTCTGATTTTCCCGCCTCCAGAAGGGCTGAAATTCGATCCCTAACCCCTGAGCCGCCTCAGATAATCTATTTTTCTCCAGCACAGCTCTGGGCGAGATTTATTCCGCGAGTCAACAGGGTAAACACAACAAGCTCGCAGGCCTCTGAGCAGACGAAGCTGGCTAGCTGGCTCCAACACCCCCATTTTATTTTCACAATCTTTCATAAACAAACAACCTGCTTACTATCCTCTTGCGTAGACACCAAGAAGCCCCAACCTGGCCTCTGAGTCCGTGAGGCGCGGAAGAACACGTCCAAAAGGCCGAGGAGCGCGAGACGCCGGCCGCCGCGCGCCGGGCAGTCTGGCTCGTGTGACGCCTCGCGCGGGGTCGCCGGGGCTGTGGCACGAGGGCAGGCGGGGGCGCGTGCGCGCTGAAGGCGGTGGGGGAGGGGGGCGCCGCGCGCCAGCAGGTGGGCGCGTCCTCCCGCGCGCGCGCGCGCGCCGCGTCTTCTCCCTCACGTTCCCTGCGCGCCGCGTCCCCTCCCCACCGGGAGCGCGCTCTTCCCGCCCTCGCGTCGGGTCCCTCTAGGTCTCTCGGAGCCGCACATTCCCCGGAGCTCCTGCCACAGCCGCCGCCTCGGCCGCGGCTCTACACCAGCCACTCAGCCTCGGGCTCTCAGCGCCGCGACCCAGACTTCCTCCTTCCCTTCCCCTTTTCCCGCCCTCACCGAAGAGAGAGCCTGGACACGAAGCAGGCGAGCTGGAGAAGGGTGTTGGGAAAATGGAGGTGCCGCGACTGGATCATGCCCTCAACAGCCCCACCAGCCCCTGTGAGGGAGGTGATTAAAAACCTCAGTCTGGAGGCCATTCAGCTCTGCGACCGGGACGGTAAGTGCTGTCGGTTCCCAGGGAAGAGCGACCGAGGACAGCGCGGCCGCTCCGGCTCGGCCGCCGCTGGCCTCCCCGGCGGTGGGGTCTTTTGTTGTCACCCCCCACACGGCCCCAGTGAAAATAAATGCAGGCGGGGGGCTTCCCTCCGCCCACCCCTCCCACCCCACAAACAAAAGGACCCCGGAGCTCGCGCGTGGGCACCGACAGTCGCCGCCGCCGTCGCCGCCCCTCGCTGCCGTCGCCCGTCGGGCCCTGCCGTGGTGCCGCTCCGCCGAGGGCCCCGTTCCCACCGCGCCCGGGACGGGGGCTCCCCCCGTATTTGTCGCAGTCCCGATTTCCTGGGTCTCCGGGCCCTGATGGGGAAATGCCCTCTGGATTTTTCTAGCACGATTCCCCGCCCCCTTTCCCCCAAACCGCGGCACCACCGCGCGCAGGCACACACTAGGGAACATTCTCGGCTCGGGAACTTAGCAGACCCCGTTTAAACTTCCCATTGTAAGATGCTCTCTGTAACCCCCTGTCCTCGAGAGAAGGGGTCAGACGCCAGGTTTTTTTTTTTTTTTTTTTTTTTCCCGTTTTTCAGCCCTCCCCAAGTGGAGGGGGCGGGAGCGTGGGGGGGTTATTTCAGTACCAAGGACAGCCGCAAGCTTCCTGGTTTGGAGCCGGATTCCGAAACGGGCAAATCTGAGGAAAGCAGGTGCAGAGCGGGAATGTGTCTGCCTTGATCCTGGAGTAAATAAGCTGAGAACCCAGCACTGTGATTTGCTGTTCTGTTCCTTGTTCTATTGTGAAAGTTGTCAGTTCGCCCAAAGAAGAGAATTGATGGCATACGGGTCTGAATATTAAAGAGATAGAAGCCAGTGCTAAGATGGGGGAGTTATAGTACTTGTGTGTTAGTTGTCCTTAGTTGGAGAGTTAACGCTGTTTCAGCTAGGTGGAATAGAACTTCATTTGTAAGGAAGTCATATGATAGGTAATAGATTCATCAATTACAGAATTGTACATATGAGAGGAAAAATACAGGGTAAGCCATTATGGAAAATTTTGGAAAATTAATGCTTAACTCTATAAGGTTATAGTAGGAAATTATATCCTCAATAAAGTTGTAAAATTTATCAGTGTGTAACCCAAAAGAAGAAGAAGAAGTCTTGTTTCCAAAGATGTTTAAATGATAAATATTTAAAAGTACAGTTTCGATTGAGAAATTAGTTTTCAGTTTTAATAAATTTGGCACGTTGAATAAATGCTCACTAAAGCCACCGTATTATGAAACAAGTATATAGAATGTATAAATGTTCTTGCATATATTACTTAAATTTTCTTTATTCTATTTTGGCTACTATAAAAGTAGGGTAACATCTGTGACATATTAAAATAACTATTTTGGGGGGTTTCATAAATATTCTTGCAGTATTAGGCTATAAAGATTTATTATAATATAGGAAGTCATATGCTGCTTTAGTTTTATGCTTTGAAATGATTTATCGTAATGTTGACATAGTAAATACTTTACCATCATTAAATTGTTTTGACAAAAAAGAATTAAATAAAAGGATTGATGCTAATCAGTTATTTACAGGCTCTCCCTATAGGTATTGGAAATTTCCTGTTCATTGTTGCTCCCCGGAAATTATAATATAAAATATAAAATATATAAATTTTATATTTATATATTTTTATAAATATAAAATTTATATTTACTACATATTTTAAAGGTATCAGGGAAATGCAGATTTTCTAGTGAGGTTTAAGGAGTTAATAATTTACATTGCAGAAATTAATGCTGCATTTATTGCTCTCATAGAGTAGTAGGTATTTTGTTTTGATAGTGCTTTTAAATTGTTTGAGTTCACATTATTGTTCCTGCAAGGTGAACAAATTATGTAACAGAAGGGAGGTAATGACATTAACCATTATCAATGAAAACTATTATATTCAAATCCATTTGAATCCATTCAATTGGATTCCACATAGAATAATTAAATAGGATTTCATTTTATAAAATAGCTGCTTCAATAACTGCAAAGACCGACTTTTATTAAAAGATGAATAAAAAGTTTAAAAGGGACTTTTAAAACAGGGATATTGTTAAATGCTTACTTTTTATTTTGTGGTTTTAACTTACCTATCAAGTGAAAAAAAAACCTTAGAATTTTCTTTAAAGGAATAATTCAAGGAGATACTACAGCTTGTGCAAAATAGTTTTAAATGGTGCATTAAATCTTCAAACTAGACCTTATCTATCATAATTTTATATTGAGAGATTTTCAACAAAGTACTGTTTTCTTCCTTTCATTTTGTTATTTTCTTTCTAAATTCTCATTATTTTTACTTTTATAAATATATGTCATAGAAAGGTTAGAACGTGGTATAAAATACAGTATGTGTTTAAATATATAATGAGTGCTGTATTTTCACAATCATAGAAATATATGACATCTTTGCACTTTTATTGCCTTTTTTACTCTTACATGGTTTTCAAAAAATTAAAGAACTGTTAATTCACAGAAAATAGGATAGGAGAAAGTATGTGATTTTTAATTATATATTTCCTTTTTTACCTCTTCATTTACATATTCTTTTAATTTTATAATGTTCATATTGTATAACTAAGGGATGTAGTTAATTGATAATTGTAATTATGTCTTATTTTCTAGATTCTTTTATTTTTCTATTTTAACCTGTTTTAATAATGAGTCTGTTTACACTTTCCATGATTTCTTTTTCAATTTCTCAATATAATTGTGAAAAATACATATACTTTACTTTTTTTAAAACCAAGCAAGTTAAAAAAGCCTTACACATGCATTACCTTATGTATACTTTTATCTTAGGCATTTGTACTTTGATTGCTAGCTTATGGTTCTTGCCAGTATTCTTACTTGTAGGTCAAAATGAGAACTTTAGATTGATATCTGTTAGGAAATATTTGATCATGGTCTGTAAATCTAGTACTTCATGATCATTATTGCAATTAGAAGAGTGATTCTGTGCTGAAGAATACTGAAATTGTGTTTCTGATGTATTTTAACTTAGCTTTTAAATTGAAAAAAAATTTTCATCTGGTAGCGTCAATATTATAATCTACTTTTAGTTTCTTTTTTTCATATAGTTACTTCAGACTTCAACCACCTGTGAGAAGAAACACCTTTCCTACTTGCAAATTTTACACCTTCTTCTCATTTTATCATTGCACGTACAGATTGAAGTTTTCTTTCCTTGGTGAAATCTGTATGTTTTTTATGTCTCCAACTTTATTGCACTCTTATTAGTAAGGAAAACTATAAATTTAATTTATCGTATAGTAGTTAAATCCACCCCAAGGCTTTCTTATTCAACCAGTTTTATTTCCATGATTAGAGCATTTTCTGACTACCTAAATGCAGTTTATGAAGTTTATGAAGTCAGCAAGGTAGCACATTTTTAAAGAAATTGCAGTCAGAAATTGATTGAATCCCAGCTCATGTCTATCAGTAGATTTCTGAGGGGGAAATAAAAAGTTTTCCTTATTTCCATATTTAAAATTGCTTTGAATCGGTACCTTATTGGATCTGTTTAAATGATAAACAAAGTGGAAAAATCCTTGTTTATGCTAATTTTAAGTATGCATTAAATTTATTTTGTAAACTAAGTAATAGTGTTTAATTAGATAAACCTGGGTGTTGGGGATGGGGACATCTAGGTTTATGCAGACCTGTTCCTTTAGTAATCAAATTAATGAAAGAAAATGAGGTAGCCAAAAAGCATTACTCAGTCTCACTGGCATGCAAGAAGCATAGTAGTGCTACCATTTTTAGAATCAGAGGAACTTGAGACGTTATGCAAAACACTTACATCCTTTATTTTTAGCCCCAAAGCTTTCTCATCAGTACTATACTGTAAATTATATAGGAATTAAAATAATTAAAATTTATTATAAAATATAGCAATCATTACAGTTTTAAAAAATTGTAAATAGAATATTTTGCACAGAACCTTCTTAAGCTGAATTGCTATTTTTCTACAAAATGTTTAAATTGTTGGTTTAAATTTTAATTGTCCTTAGTGTACTTAGTAAACTTTCTTATTTACATTTCAGAAATAGTCAGTGGACCACTTAATAAAGAATTTATAGTTCTGGATTTTGAAATAACAGTGCATGTTAGATTTACACAGTAATCTTACTCTTTATTTTACAACACTGTATGATATTTTACCATCCCGTCAGCAATACCCTTGTCAGTCTTAATCCTAAAAGCTATTTTCAGTATCTGTTTCTGCCATGCTCTTTGCTGCTTTTCATTTATCTTAGGACCTTGATACCTGCCTGGGGTAGATTTGTTTAAATCAAAAAACCTGTTCAAGTTTAAACAATTTTTTTCTTTATGATTTTCCCCCCTAAGGATAGATCTGTACGAGTACATGTGACCTCTAAATTCATTTTTTTAGACTCAGACGTGCTGTATCTAAGTCTAAAAAAGACTAAAGATAAAAATTTTGTTAGTGATATTAAAAACACACAAAAAATAACCTAAAAGCAACAAAACTCTTAAAATATATCAGATTATATTAACTGATTCGTGTTCGTGGTGGGGGTTCCAAACTATTCCCGTGAAATCCAGGAAGTTATTAAAGTCACATAAACGGATATGTGACCAGACTCCCTCCAGTGGTGGAATGGCTACGTGTCATAAGTAGTAACTGACATCTTGCTTTGTTGCCTAGGAAAGCCAGTCACAAATTCACTGATAGAACACGGTCTAGACAGCTTCCTAGTTTTGTGGTAGTATTATTGTTTCGTTACGTAGGCCTCATCTTGTTTTTCCTTTAACTTAGGTGAGTATAGTATCCTAATTACTTTCATATTGTGTCTTTATCTTAATCCTTCTAGTTTCTGGTTTTCCTTCTCTGCTTAGCAGATACACAATTTTAGTTTTGCCTATGGAATTTGCTTCTTTCTTGGCTTGTATTTCCCCATTTCTTTTAAATTTCCTTATAAGATTTTTTTCATACTTTATACTTTAAATTCTGTTTTGAGTTCTCGAAAGTAGATATCAGATTTTAAACATTTTATTATTTGGCTTTAATTAAATTGTTTCACTCAGTAGGTTATATTTTATAAATATACATTTAAGAAATAAAAGTAGTATTGGGAGATTTTCATAGACATGTAGGTTAAAGAGACTCTGTAGGAAAATAGGCAGTATCAGCATATTCTCTATATGGGAGAATATTGTGCAGCAATGTTACTGCTAAACATTGTTACTGCTAAAATAAAAATGACCAAAACATTATAATTAAAATTTTCAAGAAAAATATAAATTGATTAATATTAAGGTGTTTAAATCTGGTAAAACAGTTATTCTCAGAAAATGTAAAAGGAGAAGGGAAATATATGGATACTATCATGATGTTATTTTTCATATATTTCATTAGATCTCTGTGGTCATGGAGGTATTTCCTAAGTCTTTCAGAGATACTCTTCCCTTTGTCACAGAAATTATAGCTCCAGAACAATATTCTTACTGCATTCCCTTTGCTTCAGTGTGGGTGTCATGTGTAACCCACTTACATTGCTTCCAGACTTTTTCTTGGCTACCACTTTTTCTTGGTTACCAAAAACTACTAATAACAATTCAGTTTTTTTTCAGACTCATTACTAGATTAAAAAGTCAGTATGTGGTACTTCACAAATGATGTAAAATTGATATTTTTTAAAATTAATTTACATAAGTTTTGACTCATTGCCTTTTCAGAGAAATTTTTTAACAAAGTAAAATGAGCGATTTTATATCAAAACAGTTGGAATCTAATAGTAAGATAAACCCTTCGAAATACTAAACATTAGCAGTTCTACTTGTTTTCTGCAACAAGTTTTAAAATAAAGAATTGTTTCATTACATTACTAAGGAGACTAGAATTTAGACTGAAAAAGAGAAGTTAGGAGTTATTCTCAGTTTTAAAGTAGCTACTAATGAGCTTTGTGTCTCATCCTTGAAGGCCAAGAGTGATCAGATGCTAGTAAAGAACATCTTTGATTGCTACAGATGAGATAAGTCTAGAATTCAGGTTTGTTAAAATGCAAACAAATATTTTTAAGTTACTCAATAGATATGAGTTGAACAAAGGCATACTCTGAATTATAATTAGATTTGTTTGTGATATTATGACTATTTGGACTGTTTGTGGCTCATTAAAAAGACTGCTCTGTGGGGATTTTTGCATATATACAATTTGTTGTGGCAGTTAGTATAAATAAATCTGTCTTTTTGTTTTCTATAGCCTGTGGGAGTATTGCTGTCTAATAATAGTATGAATGGCTTGTTGCTTTCATAGACAAATGCCATTAAAGACAAGGCACAAAAGAGTTTTCAGAATAGTTTATTTTCTTCATAAGTAGTGGCCATCTCTCTTTGGTTGTTGTTGCTGTTTCTTGTTTTGAAGCTACACCTGCTGTGACAAAGGCCCTTTGCTCAGGGTTTATTTCTGGTGCTACATGGGGATATGTGGTACTAGATATTGAATCCAGGCCTGTTGCATGCAAGCAAAAACCCTACCTTATGTACTGTCTCTAGCCCCAGTATCTTACTTTTTAACAAGCCTGCATTTTAGTAAATCTCATTTAAGATTAGAAGTCATTTAAGATTAAAAAGATAAATTAGATTTATCTTAAATCTCATTTAAGATAAAAAGTTTTAAAAGATTAAAAGTTGATGGTAAATGCAAACAAGAATCATAACTTTTCATTATCTACTATGTGTAGGTTCTTTTTGTTGAAATAACATTGGTTTACACTGTACCTGTAAATGTACCAGGGTAAAATGTTACTCCAACGCACTTGTAATCAATGCACCAGTATCCATCCATTGCTGTATAATGTACCCTTCTCTTCCAGGCCCTGTCCTTGCTTATCCTTTCGCTTTGTTTCTTTGTGTTCTTATCTTACATAACATGACAACCTCTAATTCCATCCATGTTAAGGTAACATTTAAGATTTCATCTTTTCTTTGGACTGGAACAATAATATACCAGGTAGGTTACTATCTTCAGCACCACATATTGTCCCCAAGCCCCACCAGGAGTGATCCCTGAGTAAACCCTGAGCATCGCCAGGTGTGGCTGGTCTCCCCACCCCCAAAAGGTATATCTTTCCTGATAGCTAATATCATTCCATTGTGTATATACATATATATATATATATAAATATATATATATATATATATATATACATACATACACACATATACACACTTATATATATGATGGTTTATTTACCTTGACTGGTTGTTTCCAGAATTTGACTGTTCTAAATAGTGCTGCAGTGAACATAGGTGTTAATATATCTTTTTTAAATTGTTTTTGTGTTCTTAGATAAAAAGTATAACTACTGGATCATATGATTTTCTATTTTTAAAATTTTTCATCAAGCTGACTCTACTAGTGAATGAGAGTTCCTTTGTTTACA
>JAJIBD010016232.1:0-19156 GCA_021461705.1 Cryptotis parvus | reverse complement strand
TCAGACATGGGGCAGAGCTGTTCCTTGCTCTCCCTGTGCACAGCTGTTCATGAGGCAGTCAGGAGGCATGACGGGTTCTAGCCCTGGCTCACCACCTCGGCAGAGCCTCACAACAAGCTAGACCACCCCCTCTCACTCCACGGGCACCGCATTTTCCACTTTCGGACTTCCCTCTCATCAGAACTCCACCCAGCACACCAGCCCATCACAGCCTGGATCATCGACACCCACCCAGCAGCAGCTTTTTCCTCAATCCGGCCCAGGTATGCTGGTCCAGAGACTTTCAGACATGGGGCAGAGCTGTTCCTTGCTCTCCCTGTGCACAGCCGTTCATGAGGCAGTCGGGAGGCATGGCGGGTTCTAGCCCTGGCCCACCACCTCGGCAGAGCCTCACAACAAGCCAGACCACCCCCCTCCACAGGCGCCACCATTTTCCACATTTGGACTTCCCTCTCATCAGAACTCCACCCAGCAGACCAGCCCATCACAGCCCCAGCTTCAGCGGGCCGCTTGCAGCCGCGTGGTTCATCAATAAATGCTTTATTTGGAGGTGTTTAAAAGAGTTTGCCTCCCGCTCGGCAAGCCAGGCAAGCTTCTCATGTTGTATTTGATATGCCAAATTCCAGTAACAATTATATTAGATAATTCCCATGACCTAATATAATGGTTTGAGGCTCTTTATGTTCCTGTAGCAAGCTGATGCCCCTGGCTCTACTGGCATGAGACAGGACATATGGAAATATTACTGGTGCCCGCTCTAGCAAATAGATGATCAACGGGAAGATCGTGATCGTGATCGTGCTTTGAATTTATAGATTAACTTGAAGGAAATGAACATATCTGCAATATTGAATCTTCCAGTTCCATAAATTTGGTACATTGTCTTATTTATTTATCTCTCCTTTAATGCTTTTTTATAGTTTTTTAAGAAGTTCTTCCATACTAAACTTGTGAAACTTTCATTAAATTTCTTTGTAATGCTATTGAAAATGGTAATTTAAAAATGCACACTCTAGTTATTCATTTATTTATTTATTTTATTATTATTATTATTATTATTATTATTATTTTTTTGCTTTGTGTGTCACACCCGGCGATGCTCAGGAGTTTCTCCTGGCTCTGCACTCAGGAATTACTCCTGGCGGTGCTCAGGGGACCATATGGGATGCCAGGGATCGAACCCGGGCCGGCATGGGCTGGCTGTGTGCAAGGCAAATGCCCTACCTCCTGGGCTATCACTTCGCCCCCTAGTTATTTATTTCCTCTGTAATAAATATGGAATTGGTTTTTATAAATTAACCTTTAATCCAGAAGAAAAGCAGTGAAAAAATTTTTAATTGTAGATTATTTTGGATTCTATCATGTCAAGAAGCTTCTTTTTTAAAAGCAAAATTCTAGCATGTTCAACATTGCATCAGTTTTCGTCCATTATTAGACTAGTATTGGATTCCCATTATAATATTTATCAAAGCAGGGAAGATGGATATTGTTTCCCACAGGTTAGGGAAAACTTTCAGTGTTTCGCTATGACTTGTGATGGTTCTCTGGGTTCCAATCATTATTTCTTGTAGTTTTTTCAAGTTAACAAGGCTTATTTCTATTGTTAGATTACTGAAGTTTGTTTTTTTGGGGGTGGGGGTGGGCCTGGGGCCATTTGGGGCCCCAGCAGTGACAAGACACCCGGCTATGCTCAGAACACACTCCTGGCTCTGTGCTTAGGGATCAGTCCTGGTGGGGTAGGGAGAAGCATATGGGGTGCCAAGACTGATCCTGGGTAGCCTCACGCCAAGGTAAACACCTTAACCACTGTACTAACTCTGGCTCCGAGGTTACTGAGTTTTAAGAAAATTCATTGATTTTCAGTCATTTTCTTTATAAGATAACTGCATGGTTTTCTTCCTTATAAACACAGAAAATTATATTAATTTTCTAATATTTAACTAACATATTCCTGAAATAATTACCTTTTCGCGATATTGATAATTGTATATTATTTGTATGCTAGTGTACTTAGGATTATTGCATCCATGCTCTTGATTGAGATTGCCTTGTCTTTTTCAGCTTTGTGGTTTATCTTTAATGGAATCAATGTAAGATACACAGTTACAAAGTTTTTCATGATTGAGCTTCAGTTTCCCTCCTGTCCTTGTCCTCCTGGGGGGCCCAATCCTCCACCCCAAGGCTGCCTCTATGGTTGGCAGTCTTCTTCCTCCTCCTCCTCCTCCTCTTTCTCTTCTTCTTCTTCTTCTTCTTCTTTCTTCTTCTTCTTCTTCTTCTTCTTCTTCTTCTTCTTCTTCTTTCTTCTTCTTCTTCTTCTTCTTCTTCCTTCTTCTTCTTTTTCTTCTTCTTCTTCTTCTTCTTCTTCTTCTTTTCCTTCTTCTTCTTCTTCTTCTTCTTTTCTTCTTCTTCTTTCCTTCTTCTTCTTCTTCTTCTTCTTCTTCTTCTTCTTCTTCTTCTTCCTTCTTCTTCTTCTTCTTTCCTTCCTTCTTCTTCCTTCTTCTCTTCTCCTTCTTCTTCTTCCTCTTCTTCCTCTTCCTCCTCCTCCTCTTCTCTCCTCCTTCTTCTCTTTCTCCTCCTTCTTCTTCTTCTTTCTCTTCCACCTCCTTCTCTTCCTCCTCTTCCTTTATCTCTTCCTTCTCTTCCTTTCTCCTCCTCCTCCTTTCTCCTTCTCCCCCTTCTCCTCCTCTCCCTTCTCCTCCTCCTCCTCCTTCTCCTTCATTGCAATACTGTTACTAAAAGGATATCATGCATAGCACTACCTCCTTTCAGAACTCAGTTTTTGCCCAGAGTGTATTTCAAGAATTGATGTCTTTAATTTATCATTTTTCTATGTCAGGTTTTAGGATGAAACTTAAAAATGTGAAAATATATTACACATGTATTTCCTTATTTTTATCCTCTGAAAGTGTTTTCATGGGCTTGGAATTATATTTTTCTGGAACATTTGATAGAACTCTCTAGTTCTGGTTGACTGGAGATTTTTTAAATTCAATTTAAAATGTTAAAAACTATTTTCGAACTTGAAATAGGTTTATGCTAGACTTTTTTTTTTTTTTTTGGGTCACACCCAGCCATGGTTAGGGGTTACTTCTGGTGGTGCTCAGGGGACCATATCTGATGCCAGGCATCAAACCCGGGTTTGTTGCGTATGAGGCAAAACACCCTCCCGCTGTGCTATTGCTTTGGTCCCTATGCTAGACTGTGTATACTAAAAATACACAGTGTATGTTTTTCTAAGTTAATGACAACATCCTACTTTATATATTTTTTATTAAAGCACCATGACTTGAAAAGTTATTTATAGTTGAGATTTAGACATACAATATTACACCACTGATCCTGCCACCAGTGTTAAATTTCCTCCACCAGTGTTCCCAGGTTCGCTTCCATAGTTCTCCCAATCTCTCCCCCATCTATGCCCCATCCCCTTCCAGCCCTCTTGACAGGCACCTTTCTAAATTTGGTTGTTTAAAGTTTGCGTCTCTTGATCTCAGTGTTGTTGACTCAATAATTTGGTTATTTGGCTCTGTTATTTCTTAACAACACCAATGTACATGAATCCTTTGGCTGCTGTTTGTTTTTTGCTCTATCAACTCTTGATAGATCGACAAGACTGAAACTTACCAAGGGAATACTGACCCTGAGGAAGAAATGGAAGAAAAAAGGGCTGGTAGATATAGGACTTTTCATCCCCAAAAAGCCGAATACACATTTTTCCCCAGTGAACATGGAACATTCTCCAAGATAGAGCACATGCTGAGCCATAAAGCATACCTCAATGAAATGAAAAAGATAGAAATTGCTGTTGCTTTTCATTTATCTCGTCTCTCCACTTTCCCTCTACTCTTCCTTTCCTTCTCCTCCCTATTCTTTGGGACCAAGGTTGATCTGGGCATTGCACCCTTTAAAACATTACATTGCCTCATCCAATTATTTTAAATGCCACATAAAAGTGATAGCATCCTGTGCTTATCCTTCTTCTGTGGCTTGCTTCATTTAACATGTCTTCTAGTTCCATCCATGTTGCCAAAAGTTGCATGGTTTTATCATTCCTTACAGCTGTGTAGAATTTCCCCCTCATATTTCCTTTCCTCTGCTCTGATTTCTGAATAATTTCTTCAGTTTACATTTCAATTTATTGATTATCTTTTCCATTTTGTTTAAACAATTGTTAAACCCTTCCATTGAGGTTTTAACTTAAAAGAATTTTGGTTTTGGCCACACTCAATAGTGCTCAGGGACTTCTTCCGCCTTGGTATTTAGAGTTCCTGGTAGTACTTGAGGAACCATGTGGTGCTGAGGATAAGACATGCACTCAACCCATTGGATTGCTTCTTTAGCCCTAAAAGACTATGTTTTTGATTCCAGGTGTTCTTTTCAGACTTTATATCTAAATATGATTTGGTTGCTTATATTCTCAAATATAGTCATTATAGATCCTAACAGTACTAAATGCTTTTATTTTCTGTGTTTGATAATTCCAATATTCAAATACTTGAAGTTTCTATTATATGCCACTTCTAATTAGTTTCCTATGCAGTTTGTGAATTATAACTGTGATTTTTTTAACTGTGAATTTTAACTGTGCCTTGGAGTTCGTCTGTGTAAATTGTCTGAGACTGTGATAAAGATTACTTCTTTCATAGAGAATTTTCATTTATTTCTGTTAAGAACCTGAGATATTAGCATGCATATAATGTATCTTCTATTAACTTTTCACTTTAAGGTTTGAAACATATCAAACAGTGTAATTTTGGTTGTGCAAACTCATATAAATGTTGGCTGTCATGATCAGTTTCTCAGGGAGTATTTACATTTTGTTAAACCTGGTTGTAGTAAAGGTTTCACACAAGAAAATACCTTTATTTTATTTTTGCTGGTTCAACCCTCATATGTTATAGAACATTTTATAAAGAAGTGACTAACATATCTAATAGACATCAAATTTAATATATCTGATAACAAAATATCTAAGCTAGGGTCCCCAAGTCTTATCACATCGTGATGTTTATTTTCCTGGAAAAAATGACATTCTTCAAATTAAAAATTTTATTTAATTATTTATTTAAGTTAATCATGATGAGATACACAGAAGGCTGTTCATGATTAGGTTTTAGTCATATAATGTTCTTTGAAAGTGGAAGTCCATTTATTTACTAATCATATTTATTGTGGGGGTGTATATTTTCACATTTTAAATAAACTCCTGACTACAAGAGTATGCCACCCGCACGGCAAGCCTGGCAAGCTGCCCGTGTTTTATTTGATATGCCAAATACCACTAACAATTGTATTAGGTCATTCCCATGACCTAATATAATGGTTTGAGGCTCTTTATGTTCCTGGAGCGAGCAGATGCCCTTTGGCTCTACTAGCATGAGACAGGACATAAGGAGATGTTACTGGTGCCTGCTCGAGCAAATTGATGATGAATGGGAAGATAGTGATAGCGATAGTGATTAATAAGTTAATGTGCTACTTAAACACTCTACCTAGTATTAGGCATTTACCTTGTTTCCAGTTTTTCTCTACTATAATAATAGAATATAAATGAAAATATACTAAAATAAAGAACAAAACAACTAAGAAGAAAAGAAATAAATGAAGAAAAGAAGGAAAGAAGAAAAAATATAAAAAAGTACTAAGTGTAGGAGCTCAAAAAAATAGTACCGTGGGTAGGATGCTTTCTTTGCACATAACTCACCCAAATTCAATCCTGGGACCACACATTGGTCCCCTGATTCCTCCAGGAATGGTCCCTGAGAGCAGACTCATTAGTAATGATCACTGCTGCTATGGTATCCCTAAAAGAGAACCAGGAAAGAAGTGATTTTTGGGGACAGAAAGATAGTACAGTGGGTATATTATTTGCTTTGCATGCAGCCGGACCCAGGTTTGATCACCAGCATCCCATATGGTCCCCCAAGCACCACCAGGAGTAATTGCTGAGTGCAGAGCCAGGAGTAATCCCTGAGCATTGCTGGGTGTGACCCAAAAGAGCAAAGAAGCAAAAAGAAGCAAAAAGAAGTGATTGTGTATCCATGAATCTTTAGGCCTAGGTGAATGCCCATTTAATTCTGTAGATTTGGGTGACACATTTAGCTGTTGGGAGACAGTGAGTAACATAGACAGGTTTGCATTATAGAAAATATTAAAGAATTGCAGGTAACTTATACTGAGAATGGTTAATGAGAAAGTCCAGTGAATAGCCTATATAAGCTTTGCTAAGAATATGGGCCAGCTGAAATCGGAGAAGATTAGAAGACCCAGGCTGAAAGATACCTGGAAGCTTAGATTTTAGAGAAGTTGGTGATGATGGAGTAAAAGGGATGGAGAGAAATAGCAAGGGGCACCAGTATTTCTGAGTTCAGCACATTTGTGGATGGTAATATCTTTTTTCCAAAATAAGAAATATAGAGAAGCAGAAGATTATGAGTTGATGTGCATTTATGAATTTTGAATTTTTGTGGAGAAATTTCACTGAACTTTGGATGTTTGTATCTGGGTGATCAGGGTTAGAGATAAAGATTTGGGAGGCATGAAGGCCCATATGGTAGCTGTAGTTTGAATCTGGAGTGAGAGTGTCCCAGGAGAGTGTGATGAAAAGGCTTAGGGAAACACTGCTATTCAGAAGGTAGATGAATACACAGGATTCAGTTCAAGAGGCAGGAAAATGGTCCCATCAAATTGATCTCTAGACATTTTTCTTTTTTTCTATAGTCTCTCTCTAGATATCATGGAGACACTGGCGATTTTTTTTTGTCATTCCAGTAGAGAAAAAATTGAAATTTTAAATTATTTGTGAATTTTATCATTCATCTTTATATTATGCAGTGCTAAGTTTTTAAAACATAATTTTTGAGAAATGATTTGCATATTATACTTTCACCTATGTAAATTACATGGTTCCATGGTTTTTAGTACATTCACAGAATTATGCAACCATCACCACAGACTAACTTTAGAATATTTTCATCATCTCAACAAGAAATCCCCTGCACCCATTAGCAGTCCCAATTACCTTCTTTTCGAGTCCTAGAAAACCACTATTCTATGTTCTACCTTGTTTTGTCAATTCTAGACATTTTTCTATAAATGGATCCATACATGGTCCATTGTGACTAACTTATTTTAGCAATCTTGGTTTTTAACTGCAGATATCAGGAGCATTTAGGACTTATGTTGAGAATACTGAAATATTACAATATTTTAAAATTTCATGACTCATTTCTGGAGGGTGCCTTTAATTGGATGGAAGAGACTTTTTCAAGACAAACTCAGAAAGGTTAAAAGAAGAGTAGGTAGGATTCCCCCCTTATCCCATTCTCCTATAGTGTGGCTAAAGGATACTTCTGGCAGTGCGAGGCTTGGGACAGCCCTCATAGGTCCATAGAAGCCCCTGCTGATATGGGGTACTTGCTTGCTTGGGCTTTAAGGATGCAAGTGATTCTCTCAGTCAATGTTAAATTTCTATCTCAAGCCCTGATCAAGGGTGAGTTTAAGAACATGGAGTCCATCATCTCTTCTATCCATAGTGAGTTACCTCCAAGGATCTTTAGATCTGTGTGCCATTAGAAGTTGAGTACTTGGCTTGTACTCAACTCTACTTAACAAGAGATTCCAAGGCCACGTCTGAGTCTTAAGTTGGTCCCTTGCACCCTTTCATGGACGTGATGCAGAAATAGAGTGCGTATCTAGTTCTGGTACCTAGTTCTGGTCTGCTCAATATTAGGTCAGGCTCTTTTCAGGAATAAGTCATGAAGTAGAGGGTGTGTGTGTGTGTGTGTGTGTGTGTGTGTGTGTGTGTGTGTGTGTGTGCATGCATGCGTATGTGTGTATGTATGCACGCATGTGTAGCAGCTAGAATCTCGATACAAAGCAATATGAAAGTAGAAAATAGGAACCCATCTCTTGGATGTTGAAGACGGCAGTCTAAACATGAACTAAGATGCTAAATTAAATCATGTATTTTGTCCTACTGGACCTCAGCGATGAAAAAGCAATTCAGAAACTGGGGAAAACAGTGCAGGTAAATATCTACCACGTGCGAGATGATCCCTGCACTGGCACTGGTGCCACATGGCTCTCTCTAGCACTGGACTCATGCTGCTGCTGCCCATTGTAGTATCACTGAGAGGGAGGCCCCCAAATCTCCTACTGCTCCTGCCCAGCAAAGTTAGGTGGATGTGGGCTCTATTTAAAAACACAATGGGAAAGGGCTGGAGCAATAGTATAGCAGGTAGGGCGTTTGCTTTGCACACAGCCAACCCAACTTAGATCCCTGGCATTCCCATATGGTCTCCTGAGCACCTCCAGTAGTAATTCCTGTGTGTAGAGCCAGGAGTAACCCCTGAGCATCACTGGGTGAGACCCAAAAAAGCATTTAAAAACACAATGGAAGAAGTGATCTATACAAATGACTTGGGGTGGTGGTGTTGGGGTCCCTAGTGGAGGGAGGTGGGTACACTGGTGTTGGAATTATGTGCGAGAGAACCTATTATTAATAATATTGTAAATCACAGAATCTCAATTAAAAATAAAGGCAGGAGAGATAGTACAATTCTAAGACACCTTGTACTCAGCCAAATTACTCTGTTCCCCCACATTATGTATGTTCCCCAAGAACTGGCAGAAGCTAAGCACAGATTCAGGAGTAGCACCTGAGCACTGCTGGGAATGGTTCAAAAACCACAAATAGAACACATGGCCTTCTCTAGTTCCACGAAAGTTGTAGAAAAGGGCAGTATTTAATCTTTCCTTATAACTGAGCAGTATTCCTTTATGTCTGTGTGTATGTACCTTCCAATTCTGCAATTTTCATGGCGATCATAAGTAGTTTATGTAGATATCAAAATATAAAGATGTATAGAAAAATGATGCAATTTATAAACCAACATTATCTCCAAAGTTCCAGTAATTTTTATGTATAAAAAGAGCTATACCCATAATAGCTTATCAGATGAAGCTACTTGAATGTTGTTTAAAAATTTTAAAATGTTTAAAACTTTAAAAATGTTGTTCTTTGCTAGTTTAATGCTTAAAAATGAACAATTGTGTTGCAACTAGAATGAGGTGATATCTATGCTGTAGTAACCCTAAACTCCTTACCACATACCTACAAATGACAATGATTTTTGAATTAGAATGGTAAGCCTGCTATAATGGATCATTTCTATAATGGACTATAGACTATTAAACAGATTTAAAATATGACTCATTAAAAATAACGCAGCTTTCTGGTAGGCATCCCCCTGGAGACATGAATAAAAAATGGCAGCTATATCTTAGGCAGCTTGCAATGTATATGATCTGACCATTGAATAACTGTCCAAGCAGAAGGTTACTTATAACAACTTATTTTTTAATTTTTCATTTCCCATCTTGCCTTGGGTCCAGTTTGGCTTGAAAAACATAGCTTAAGGGTAATTATAGTTCCTCCACAACTAAAAATAGGCCTCGATGGCTACCATATAGCCTGCATTCCAAGTAGATGAACATTTGGTGGGTGGTTTTCTTGAAGGAAGAACCAGACCTGGCACTCCTCTTCACTGAGGGTGAGAAATTGCCATTGTACTATGGATTGTCTGAAAGGGGTACACATTCCCTCATAAACAGGCCTCTGAAAGCACACTGACAAAAAATTCAGGGTAATTGTTGTTTTCATTGTTCTGAAGTTTCATTAGAAGCTTTGTGAAACCATTTATGATTAAAATGGGATAAGCACATATTGCCTAAATATGGCAATTATTAAAGAATTAGCTTCCATGTATCATTGATTTTCTAAACTAGCTGTGAAGGACGGTACTATCAATGGGTCTGGATCTGGGACCTCATCTGTGGATTGAGGTAATTCCAGACCTATTCATCAACAGGGGAATTGATGGAAAATTACCTTCAAAGAACATCAACTTAGCTTGAGACCTATCTTAGGTTACTTGGCTTCTGCAAATACCAGTTGTCATATTTTAACATCTTTTAAATGATAGTTTGCATTCTATATTCAACATAGTCTCCTGTATCAAGGGCATTTATTCAAAAGAAATTGCTTATGAAATCAAAAGAAAAGTGTGATGTTGCTTTAGAGGGACATACTATTTAAATTGCCGTTATTTTGACAGCTGAGTTTATGGGTGGTGATCTTTTCCATATTTCTAATTTCCCCCAGTTAGTGAGAATTACTTGGATATTTAAAGTTAAAAACATTTGACAATTCAGAGGCATATTTAGTTCTCTTGATATAATTTGTGTTTTTAATTAATAGCAAGTTAAAATGATTTTTAATATTTATTAATTATTTAATAAAATGTAGATAAATTAAGGCTCTGCATTTTCAAAGGAAATGTTACAGTTGAAAGGAAACTCAGCACCTTTAATTTCCAGGTCCCATCTTCTGAATAGGATCACTCACTTCATGGACACGATATGACTTTATCAAATTTGAGGCATATTTTTGACTTAGTCTCACAAGAGATATCACACCTCTTAAACACTGAATTTTCTATTCTAGTTTGCTCTCTTGAGTTAGGGTCTGGGTACTGCTTTCTGGCAGTATCAAATGTTCTATTCTATCAGTTCAAAGATTTGCAAATTTATCACCACTTTTAATTAAGTTTGAAGGTAATTTTAAGAGCTGTTGTTTACATGAGTGAGTGTTTGTTTTGTTGGTGTGTGTGTGTTGTTGGTGGTGGTTTGTGAGAGAGAGAGAAGAGAGCATGAATTTAAGAGGGGGTCTTCATTGCATAATTAAGTTTGTAGAATGGAAGAATTTGGTGTCTGGGAGTAAAAATACACTAGCTATGGGCCACTGGGCAAGTTACTTAAACTTTTTTAGTACTTTTCACATAAATGGTAAAGAATAGCTACTTCTTGATGTCAGAATGAGGACTAAATGGGTTAATAAAGAGAATTAATGTATAAGAAATATCAGACCCTGCTAAACTGAATTTTATGTATCTATTTATCCTTATTTTCTTCTTCAGATCTCAGTATGTTTTTAAGTATGTTTATGCTTAAATTTTAAAAAAATTTAGACACCGCTGTTGACAGTGTAATTAACAGTACGAGTTTCCGGGGCTGGAGCTATAGTCCAGTGGATAGGGCGTTTGTCTTGCATACACCTGGGGCAGCTCATAAGATCTCCACCCAAGAGATTAAGCCAGTCTCCAGCCCGGCTTGTCAAAAACCCAGCCTACAAGGGACCCACCCTGCAGAGACCCGCCCTTCAGAGGAGAGTATTTAAAGCCCAGGAATGCTTGAGCCACAGACACAGACAGAGAGACCGCTTCCCCGTGCCATTTAGGCGAGTGTTGCTGGTACCCGTGGGCGGGCCAGGAACTATATTGTCGCGTTTGGCTGAGCCACAGACACAGATACACCCGGCAGAGCAGAAACCAGCTTTCCCCATTGTGTGGCCAATTTACCTCCAAATTACCATGAATATTCTACCCACTTCTCTGAGAGAGCCCCACAAGGTAATGTGGAGTATAGCGCCCCACGCCAGAGCCTGGCAAGCTGTTTGATGCGGGTTCAATATGCCAAAACCAGTAACAAAAATGTTTATTTTCGTGACCCTGAAAGAGCCCTTAATACTGCAGCTTAAGAAAGGCAAACAAGCAGTGCAGGATAAAAATTTCTTGGCCAACCTAGGCTACCCAAGCGAAGAAGTACTAAAATGACTGTCTGTACTTTTAATGCATGTATGCTGGCATCGGAAGCATATATCGAGGATATATGGTGCAAGAGCAAAAGATCAAGTAAGACATCATTGTTCTGACTGAGACAGAGGAGGCGTTAGTCACATCACACTGTATTTGACACGGGGAAGAATTGTTCCTTGGAACATGCAGCGAAAAGAGGCATCAGTAGAGTTGGTGTCCTTGACAACACTGAACATGGCCGTCAACATTGATTCATTAGAATGCCTAACAAACCAGATAGGGCGATTACACTTGAAGAGATGTGGCCCACTGCCAGCAATTTCTATCTTTGTTGTCTACGCACCAACATCCACATACAAAGAAGATGAAATTGAGAAATTCTACATGGAACTGGAGGAGTTCTATAAAAAAGATCACACCTTCTACAAGATCATAGTCGGTGATTTTAATGCCAAGATACGACCGAGAAGATCGTCTGAAGAACTCCACATTGGGACCCATGGCCTAGAATGGAACAAACAGGGTGAGAGACTCTCTGTGTTCATCATATCCACCAAGACTATTCATGGAAACTCACAGTTCCAGAAGGCTGAAGCGAAACGTTGGACATGGGAATCTCCTGGTGGACAGTTCCACAATGAAATTGACCACATCATCCTCATTCGATGGTTTTGTCTGACTGATGTTGCTGTCGTCCCCCAAATTCCAAACAGGATTGGACCACCGTCTCCCTTCGTGCAAAACTTCTACTTCCCGCAACAGGGAGAAAAGGCTGCAAAGTTTAAGAAGAGAACTCCCAGAACGACCACCAACTGGGAACTCTTTGGCACCATTGCAGCAACATGGGAAGATACCATCATTGACAACATCAATGAAGAATACAACCGACTGGTTCAGCACCTCTATGATTGTATGAAGAATGCCGAGAGAGAGAAAGGCACAAAAGGACGCCTGTCTTCAGAAACTCTCAAACTCATTCGCGCCATCGTGGCAAGGCGCGAGCCTCAGGCGACCAAATGCTAATGTCCAAGCTTGCAAAGCGGTGCAGAGAAGCGATAAAGGAGAAGGCCTCAAAGACAGAAGAGCAGAAATACTAAAAGATGCAGCAGAAGCCGGGAAAAGCATGTATCGCCCGCTGCCTGTCCTTTGCCAACTGAAAGATCAAGATGACTGCCCTCTGACACCCTGATGGATCTATCACATCTTCCAGAAAGGCAATGGAGAAGATTATCCATGACTTCTCATATCTCTTTGATAAACATGTCCACCTGCCCACATACCAAATTCCACAGGATGGATATGTCATTCCCAACGTTCTCCCTTCTGAAATTCGACATGCCATTTCATCGGTAAAGAAGGGAACAGCACCAGGCCCAGACAAAGTCAGACCCAAACACCTGAAAAATCTGCTGTCAGTACTCATCAATACACTAGCTCGGCTGTTCACACGCTACCTGTCCGAATGCAAGGTGCCCTCCCAGTGGAAAACCAGCAGGACAGTTCTACTGTTCAAGAAGGGAGACATTCACGACATCGGCAACTATAGCCCCATCTGCCTGTTGTCCATCATCTACAAGGTGTTCACTCGGAGTCATCCTGAACAGGATTGGCAGAACACTAGATGAAGGACAACCATGTGAGCTAGCTGGCTTCTGGAAAGGATTCAGCACAATCGACCATATCCACACGGTAACCAAGCTCATTGAGGTTTGTAGGGGAGTACAAGATGCCGCTCTGTCTCACGTTCATTGATTTAAAGAAAACCTTTGATTCTGTGGAGACTGAAGCGGTCATCAAAGCCCTAGCCAAACAGGGCGTTCAAACCCAATACATCAAGATCCTTCGTGAGCTGTATTACGGGTTCACCACCAGGATCTCACCATTCTACAAGGAAGTGATCATTGATGTCAAAAGAGGGGTTCAGCAGGGTGATACCATTTCACCAAAACTCTTCAGCGCCACCCTCGAGAACATCATGCGACAATTAGAATGGGAAGGAATGGGAGAGAAGATAGATGGTCGGCAACTACACCACCTCCGCTTCGCTGATGACATCATTCTTTTTTTTTTTTGCTTTTTTGGGTCACACCGGGAATGCTCAAGGGGTTTCTCCTGGCTCTGCGCTCAGGAATTACTCCTGGCGGTGCTCGGGGGGACCATATGGGATGCCGGGGGATCAAACCCCGGGCCGGCGGCATGCAAGGCAAACGCCCTACCCGCTGGGCTATCGCTCCGGCCCCAATGATGACATCATTCTTATAACACCAAACATTAGCCAAGCGGCATAAATGCTGGCTGACTTCGACCGAGAATGTGGAAAGATAGGTCTAAAGCTGAATCTAAAGAAAACCATGTTTATGAAAAATGAACTAGTTCCAGAGGCCCCATTCACTCTCATTGGAACAGACATCTCTGAATGCAGCAGTTATGTGTACCTAGGTTGAGAAGTCAACATGATGAATGACCAAAAACCTGAGCTGCGCAGAGGAAGAGAGGCGACATGGAATGCCTTCAAAGGCATAGAAGAAATAGCTAAAAAGGACAAAGATCCTCCGGCTCTGGGCACATCTCTTTGACTCCACCGTTCTCCCTGCTTTAACATACGCCTCAGAGACCTGGGCCCTATGAAAGCAAGATGAGAATGCTATTAGGGCCTCCCAGAGAGGAATCGAAAGAGCTATGCTTGGAATATCACGCCTCACTCAAGTGAGAGAAGGAATCCGGAGTTCTGACCTCTGTTGCTATTCCAGAATCAGGGACGCTGTCTCATTTGCCAAGGCATCAAATATCAGATGGGCTGGACATATAATGCATTTTGGAGATGACCACTGGACTAGAGCAGTTACCGACTGGATCCTATGGGAATGTCAAAAGATCACGTGGCCGCCCACCTACACGATAGTCAGACTTCCTTGTCAAGACTCTGAAGGAACGGTTTGAGGCTCTTGATATTCCTGAATCAACCAGATGCCATTGGGCTACATTGGCACTTGATGGGATCCAATGGAAATGTTACTGGGATGAATAATGGGATTCAAGTGATCAAGTGATCAAGTGACACCTGGGGCCAGATTCGATTCCTCAGCATCCCATGTGGTCCCCCAAGCAACACCAGAAGTAATTCCTGAGTGCACAGCCCGGAATCAGCCCTGAGCATTGCTAGGTGTGACCCAAAAAAGTAAAAAAAAAAATAGAGTTTACAGCAAACAATATTCCAACTCCAATTCCATGACCAGTGTTCAGTGTGCCTCCATTAACACACCACCAGCATCCCTCACCAGCTTCCCTCCCTCTCCACCTTTGCATCTTTAGCAAGCCATTGTTTTGATTTAATTATTATGGTTTGTACCACATATTTATAATAGTATTTGCCCTTACGGTTTTGTTGTAGACATGACCTCAGTTCTAGACCACCAAAAATGTCCAAGAAACCCCATGCATACATCTTTTCTCCATGTTTGCATCCCCATTCCTCTTCTTCCTTGGAGTTTTCATTTCTGTAATCTAGGGTTAAGGGTTTGCCTGCCTTTTTGTCTTGTTACTCTGTATACCACAGATAAGTGAAAACATCCTGTAGTTGTCTTCCTCTCTCTGACTTACTTTGCTTGACATTTTGACTCCAGTCCCATCCAAGTGGCAGTAGTGACCTGCATGATTTTTTATCCTTTCTTGTGGCTGTATAACAAATTTGTTATCTTCTCATCTGTTATTTGAAATTTGAGTTGTTCCCATGTCCTCGCTGTGATAATAAGTGCTGCAATGAAAGTAGGTGTTCATATATCTTTTAGAAGAAGCTTTTTTGTGTTTTGGAGCTAGATGTCAGCAAGTAGAATTGCTGTGTCATATGAGTAGAACTCAATATCTTTAAAAGGACTTGAAAAGGCAGATGTATATCATTGCTTTCCTTATGTTTTCGGTAGCGTACATTGGATGGTTCCCTGCTTAGGAAGGACTGGCAGAGCAGGCGAATATACATGCAGCCCCTTAGAAAACCAGATGAACTCCAGTGGGCAGAAAGTTTGACCAGTATCTGGGAATTAGGGAATAGGTGTGTGCCACCTATTTTCCTAATGTGCCAGAATGATCATTTGGGCCAGTCTTGTGACTTAATAATAGTCAAACACTTTTTGTCTGGGGGAGAAAAGTATCATTTAATGGAGAGTTTTGAAGGATGTATGAGGATAGCTGATTAATGATTAACCTATGAATTTCCAAAGTCAGGGATTATGTCTATTTTGGTTATGCCTAGACCATCTCAGTAAAGATCAGTTATTTAAAATATTTTTAACACTTGGGATACAATTTGTGCACTGTATTGAGGGCTTGTGATCTATTTCCCTTGATACTAAGAAATTTGCATTTCTTTCCCTTTTTTTTATTTCAATTCCAGCTAGGTAATGTTAGATCTTCTTTGTTGAATTTTTTCTATTTCTTTTTTTTTTTTTTTTTTTTGCTTTTTGGGTCACACCCGGCAATGCTCAGGGGTTACTCCTGACTCTGCACTCAGGAATTACTCCTGGCGGTGCTCAGCGGACCATATGGGATGCCAGGGATTGAACCCAGGCCGGCAGATGCCGGCGGCGTGCAAGGCAAACACCCTACCGGCTGGGCTATCGCTCCAGCCCGGAATTTTCTCTATTTCTCCCTACCTTCACCCCAATAATTTTTCTTTCTTTATCAGCAACTTTCTTAACTTTATCTTCTAATTTTTCATATTTATTTTTTCTTATTTTTAGATTATATGAATTTTCTCATTTTAATGGCATCTTATTCTTCAGTGAATCTAATACATATTAAACATCTCTCTGAAGATAATAATTATGGTATTTGGTATTTATTTTTGGTATTTCATATTTATTTAGTAATTTGGTATGCATATTTAAACTCCTTATATTCTTTTTTGTTCTTTGAGTTTTGAAAAATATTTTTATCTTCAGGTGACCAGATAAAGAAATTGTGGTATGTATATATAATAGAATACTACTTGACTCTAAGAAAAGATTAAACTATGCAATTTGCTGCTATGGAGATGTGGATGGATCTGGAGAGTATCATGTGAAGTCAGTCATAAAGGAGAAGATAGACAGAGAATGGTCTCTTTCAAATATGGGATAAAAAATAGTAAGAGAGGTAATTGTGTTTCTTTGTATCTTTATAAATGACCCAAAGCAACAGAAGCCTGAGAATTGGTCTACAAAACTGAGAATATCGGAGGTGGGGTAGGATGAGAGTTTATGGGAGTGGAGCGGTCCCCTGAGACAGTGGTGGAGAGAGTAGACACTGGTGGACGGTGTGGTGTAGGACTCTTGTTTGCATAAAAGCCCAATCATCAGCAATATTGTGGTCATGGTGCCTAAAGTTAAAAATAAATGTTTATCTTGATCTCTGTCTTATATATAAATTGAGGGCTTTTTCTGAAATTTCTGGTGACCATTGGTTATCTGTTCATGTTTAAACTGAAGCACCAAACCCCAATATATTCATTGGTCTGCACTACTGCCGTATAAGTACCGCTAACCGTCGCCACTGGAGCTCCTCCCAATATATTCATTGGCAGTACTTGACAATTGCTGGCATATGTTTTATTGTCGACTCAGAAAGAATGGATTCTCAGACACTAGTATCTCTCCCAACCCCAAGGCCCATAGTTTCTCTAAAGTGCACTGCTTTAATCCCTTGCTCAGCGAGTGCTAGAAGACTGAAATCCCCCTCACAGAATTTTGAGAGCTGATTAGTGAAAAGAGGCTCAGCATTGCTTAGAATGCTGACTTTTACTCACTGTCCTCATTTTAGTAAGGCAATTCATCCTTACTTTCAGGAACCAGAATTTCTAATTGACCTCAAAACCAATATAAGCATTAATAAAGGCATTCAGTGAAATAAAAATGTTACTAAAATCACATGAAATGTAAAAAATGAATTATGTATTCCTCTTACTAGAAAAGGTGAGCACTTTGAGATACCACAGTTGTATTACAACACCCTATTCATATATCTAAGAACCTTTTTGTACTCTGCTGATCACGCCAGCTTCAGAGCAAAACATGTCCCTTTCTGTGATATGTACTAACAAGGACATCAGCAAGCCATAGGATGGTGGTGAGAATAGAGAAGCATTTAGCTGAGGGTTGGCACATTATGTCCTCTGGGTCAAATCCATCCATCATCTGTTTTGATAAATCAAGTTTTATTGAGACACAGCCAGACTTATTTATTTACATATTATCTCTGGCTGCTTTCATGAAAAAGATAATGCAGAGTTGAGCAATTGTGTCAGAGATATATGGGTTCCGAAACATAAAATATTGACTGTCTAGCTCTTTAAAGGAAAGACCTACAAGGCCATTTTCTATGCTTCATGCCTTAAAGAAGTGAGGTTTAGTCTGAACACAAGATGAAAAAGCTATATAATAGTTTTTAAGAGCAGTATCTAATATTTATTAAGTGTTTACATGTGTCTGGCACTCGGAGGCATGCATTATCATATTTAATAGTGATTAAGGATCATCTCCTTGACTAGATTATGTATTTCTCACAGTCAAATTTAGAATTCCAAGTCTCAAAACACCAGAATCTAGCAAGTATGGGCTTTGAGTGAGGGAATGTTTATTTAGCTAAATGAGCAGTGTGATTATGTAAGAGCAATGATCATTTCTTTTTAGAGAATAGAGTCCTAGTTTCAAAGAAGCAAATTTCAGATTATCAAGGAGAGTTTTCCTGACTAGTATTAGCCTCCTCCCAGGTAGAGAAATAATATTCATTCCTAAGAGGATTCATCAGAACCTGCTAATTCACACTCCTGGGTGCTATCTGAGGATTTCTTGCTTTTGTTTGCAAGCAGAACTAAATGAATTCTTGACTTCTAGGAGCCTATCATTTGAATCAGGGAGACAGAGGACTAGAAGTCAGAGTACTAGAACTTTGAGTAGATATAGTTTGTTTCCCCTTGCATTGCTTTCCCACATTTGCAGAAGAGAGAAGTCTGAAGAGACCGACATTGAAGTGAAAAGGAACATACAGGAGGTTGGGGGCATACTTCTACATCTGCAATCAGGTTACTGGGTGAGTCCAGCTGTCCTTTCATCTCTTAGGGACTAAGTGTCCTCAAGTGAGATGCATGAATGATATCATCTCTAGATTCTTGTTCAGCTCCAAAATAATTTTATCTGAGGATTAGCAAGGCCTCTCCTATTGACAGGATAGGATGCATGTGCTCAAACTGGAAGGTTCCCTGTTGTGTGTGGCCAGAGTACTGAGGTTCTGTGTTGAAACATAGTGTATGCTTTTTCTGGTTCCATCTGCATCTCAGCTTTCACCTGCCTCCCCTTTCTGTATCCCTTTGCTTGCCTGGTTTTTAGGGGACTTCTGTGGGGATTAGATTTAAGCAGAATGCAGGACTAGACCCTACAGTAACGTGAATTCTCATATGACTAGTGAGGATCTTGGAGCTGTTCTGCTCTTGGAAGATTGGGGATATTATCGAGCTCAGAAGGAGCTCG
>JAJIBD010016231.1:0-25281 GCA_021461705.1 Cryptotis parvus | reverse complement strand
AAAAACATTGACATGCTAGAATTCTTTTCCGTCTTAACATCTAAACTCATTTATCCTTTTCTTCTGCTCTAAAAAAGTTATTACTGAGCTTTATGATACACTTCAGAAATGTTTCTAAAATAGTTAACAAAATCTCTCTTAATAAAGAAATAAACGTATAACATGTAATGTATATTTTAAAAAATTCCTTTCTGTGTTTCATTCCTGAATCTTTATAAGATACTATCAAACTCTGTCTTGAACTGGAAACTAGGCCCTTATCAATGATAATAAAGTATATGGACAAATCTGACCTGAAGGGTTTAAAGCAATCATTTGTTTTCCTCTATGGGAAGGGGAGACGCCTTGTCCTTGTATAATCTCAGAGAATCCCAGGTATCCTGTTGATAGACTAATCTAATCTAGTCCATCAACAAGATTGAGGGTATAAGCCACTCCAATAAAAAACACCAATGCAGGGAAGAGACAAGAACAGACAGAGGAAAAGAATAGATGATGACAGGTGAGATGGCAAATAAAATGGGTTAGCATGAAGCTGTGCTTTTCTGCTTAATATGAACTCAACTGAAATCTGTTTTGTGTAAGAGGAACATGGTCATTTGCTGAGAGTGCAAAAGAAGGGGTAGAAGAGAGGGATGTTGAAGGACTTTTCTAGATATGAGTTCCTCAGAATATGTCTAGAGATCATCCATGCACGCTTCATTCACCAGTGAAAATAAAGTCAGGTCCCACCCCAGACTGAAAGTGAAAAAATTTATGGAGACGAGGCCAGAAATGTATATTATAACAAGAACCGCACTCTGTGCTCAGGGATCACTGGTGGTCCTCGGGCATGTGGTGCCAAGGATCCAACAGAGATCAGACACAGGCAAAGTAAGGGTCCTACCACTCTGTACTATCCCACCAGCCCAATAGACAAAATTATCAAAAGGAGGTTTCTTCCCACCAACAGTACTACCCCTTGCTTCACTCTTTCTGCTATATTACAGTCTGCCGATAGGCATTATGTGATCTTGAGAACAAAGCCCAAAGTTTAAAAAAAAATTGCAGAACAAAAGGAAAAATAGTGTATGTTGACAATATTCTTAGCTTGCAACTCCTTGATGGAAGGGGTTGGGGTATGCTGGGCCCCTGACAAAATCCGGGAGCAGTGTCAGGAATTCCCTTCTGTCCCAGGAGATTGGCAGCCAGTTGTCAGAGAAAGATGCGAGAATTCAGCAAAGTTTTAAAAAGGCTTTACTCTCACAGGTTCTGGTATACAATCCAGTAACAGGAAAACCCCAGACTTTAGGTTCCCAGCTGTGCCCTGGCCATGTGTAGGTTTAGGAATTCTAGGCCAAGATGGCCGCTACCACTTGTTAAGCCCAACAGGTAAGAGAATAGAGAGGAGGAGAGAAAAGGCAAAATAGAAAAAGAGGTGGAAGAAAGCAGGCTACGGCTTTTTATATCTTTTCAATACAGGTTGCCCACACAAACAGGATGCAGTTGGGGTCAATTCCCTCAGGTAACTGCTCCCAGCACTTCACTAAGGTTCACTGAAATTTTAATGCTGCCCTGTCAAGATCTGCCTTGGAAGTGCCCCCTGCAGGGTAGAGTGGAGGAAGGGCATCTGAGACAACTGTATCTCAGAATACAAAGGCAAGCATCTGTGCCAATGGATATTTTACAGCCAGGTATATATTTCTCTAATCCTTCACAAGATTCTTGTCTTTGCTTCATAGTTGTTCTTGTATATTAGCCTTTAGGCTTATCAGAGAGCCATGCCTGCTTGCTTGGAAGCAAACAGCATTTCTCTCTGGTCTAATTACTTAGAGATCCAACGTGGCCAGGCAGGCAAATATGCTGGTAAGATCTAACTAGTTCCATGATGATTGTGGCAACATGAGAGAAAATGTTTATACCATCCAACATAGAATACATGGTAAGATATACTGCCACATATCAACTGAGTCTTGACATGCAAACTCCATCAAGGAGTTTGCAAAGTGGCCTGCAGGAGGCAACTTCAGGCAAGATGCAGAGGCCCTGGGAAACAGTGTCTGCAACAGAAGGGAAAAATAATTTCTTTATTTGTCCAAGTCACAGTTCAAGTTTTAAGTTACACATACTCAGGTCCTTTTTTTTCTTTTGTTTGGGTCACACCCGGCAATGTTCAGGGTTTACTCCTGTCTCTGCACTCAGGAATTACTCCTGGAAGTGCTCAGGGATGCCAGCGATCAAACCCAGGTCAGCCACATGCAAGGCAAATGCCCTACCCGCTCCAGCTCCTCAGATCCATTTTCAACTCATAGTTTTCTTTCTCTCATCTTTAAAATTAAATTCTTTCTTTTGGTTATAGCTTAGGTAGAGTGGTTACAATCATATTAACATTTATGAGTTTTTTGTTTCTTTTTCCAGTTTTGAGGGTACACCCTACAGTGCTCATGGTTCACTCTTAGCTCTTCGCTCAGGTATCACCACTGGTGGTCTCAGGGGACCATATGTGGGGCCAGGGATCAAACCCTGCCAACAATGAGCAAGGCCAGTACCCTACCCACTATACTACCACTCCAGCCCCATTTATGGTTTTGACAAAGTTGCTGTACCTCACCCCCACCAGAATACCCAAGGTCTTCCATCACTGTTGCTATATCATGTCTAGCTTAGTTCTTTTTATCCCCACATCCCTCCCACCACTGCCTGTAATCTAAGCACTGTAATCTAGTACTGTCAACTCCCTTTGTTTCATCTCAATGTGACAGATACATCAGTCTGTCCTCCAACACACTTCTTTCACTTAACATTCACATTGCACTGAACTGCAAGATTATATCGTTTTTACAGATGCAATAGTATTCCATTGTGTATATATACAACAACTTCTCTTTATCCATTCATCTGTGACAATCATAATCATGGAATTTATCTTAGCATTCCTCTAAGCATCTACCACGGCATTATACAATCAGTTCAAGTAACATCAAATTGAATAGAAAAGAAATAAACAGAAAAAAATACCCTAGATAAATATATTTTTCATCTAAATTAAAACATTAGCTAAAGCAGCTACATGATCCACTACCACCAGAAACTAATTGAAATGATGAAATAAAACGAAAATCAAAGAAAAACCTGCATCAGCAATAAATTAGGTAGCAGAGGACACTAAAAACCCTCAAGAAATGTTTGCTAAATATAATACAGATGAAACTAAATTGAAACCAGTTGCTGAGGACTGACTACTTGCATTATATGAATAGCAAAAGTATCAGATGACATAAATATCAATGAGAAAGGAAATGGATAAATATGGGGAATAAGGACTATTTGAGATCCTACAGAAGTTAAGGTGCTTGGCTTGCACGCAGCTGGCTCTAGTTCAGTCTCCAGCACCTCATATGCCGCCACCCCCCAATTTCCCAGCAATGCTGGAGTGGTCTATCAGCAGAAAGCGAGAAGTAAACCCTAAGCACAGTCAGTTATAGACTGAAAACAAAAAAATAAGCATTATCCTTTTCTGATGTTGAAAGGTAAGGGTCAGAGACCAGGATAAACCAAGATGGACCCACTCTGGGAAAAGTCTCTGCCGTGTTTAACAATAAGTGTGTTTAAAGGCAGCTGCGTTTCAACTAAAAAGGCTAAAAACATGATCATACCAAAAAGCAAAGCAGTACTTTTTAGATAGTAGATAGATAGATAGATAGATAGACAGACAGACAGACAGACGACAGATAGATAGATAGATAGATAGATACTGATAAGAAGAAACAGAATACACAGAGAAAGAGAGAGAGAGAGGGTCAAAACATTACCACTGCGACTATAGGCTACTTTCCCAACTCAACAGGCAGTAGCACAAGCAAAAGCCTGGGCAGAGGTAATAAATTCCAACAGAAGATATAGATTTCAGAAAGAAGAGGTCAGAAGCATAGTGCAGTAAGGATGTCACTTGTTTTTCCCACTAGGAGAAATCTCTGAACAGTGATGGAGGAAAAGGAGAAAGAGAAGGTGAAGAAGAACCTGCTAAGTCTGAAAAGCAGGAAGCTGGAACTATGATTTCAAAACACATTAAAAAATTTTCAGAGAGGGAGTTCCACTGCTGAAACCTACCTCCAAATCTCCTCAAGCCACAGGAATGTTATACCAGTAATGAAAACTGGTAACCGCCATCTTCTAGTTTAAAATTATAGTATAGTAGGTAGGGCACTTGCCCTGCAGTTGGCTGCAAGTTGCCTTGCAGTTGATCCAGATTTGATCCCCAACATGCCACAGGGTCGCCCAAACCTACCAGAGAGACCTCTGAGGACAGAGCCAGGAGTAAGCCCAAAGCACCACTGGGTAAGGCTTCCAAAAAAAAAAATATGCAATTAGAAAAGAACAATGCCAAGTTAAATTGTTAGATGAAAAGGTAAACCTAAGCACATATTCAGTTAATTAACAGACTATGCATCTTCCAGTATTTCTGCTCTTCTGTCTTTGAGGTCTTCTTTTATCGCTTCTCTGCACCGTTTAGCAAGCTTGGACGTTAGCATTTGGTCTTCTGAGGCTCGCGCCTTGCCACGTTGGTGAATGAGCTCAAGAGTTTCTGAAGACAAGCGTCCTTTGTGTCTTTCTCTCTCTCAGCATTCTTCGCACAATCATGGAGGTGCTGAACCAGTCGGTTGTATTCTTCATCAATATCATCAATGATGGTATCTTCCCATGTTGCTGCAATGGTGCCAAAGAGTTCCTAGTTGGTGGTCGTTCTGGGAGTTCTCTTCTTAAACTTTGCAGCCTTTTCTCCCCGTTGCGGGAAGTAGAATTCTGCATGAAGGAGACAGTGGTCCGATCCTGTTTGGAATTTGGGGACGACAGCAACATTGGTCAGACAAAACCGTCGATTGAAGATGATGTGGTCAATTTCATTGTGGAACTGTCCACCAGGAGATTCCCATGTCCAACATTTCGCTTCAGCCATCTGGAACTGTGAGTTCCCATGAATGGTCTTGGTGGACATGATGAACTCAGATAGTCTCTCACCCTGTTTGTTCCATTCTAGGCCATGGGTCCGATGTGGAGTTCTTCAGCAGATCTTCTTGGTCCTATCTTGGCATTAAAATCACTGATTATGATCTTGTAGAAGGTGTGATCTTTTTTATAGAACTCCTCCAATTCCATTTAGAATTTCTCAATGTCATCTTCTTTGTATGTGGATGTTGGTGCGTAGACAATGAAGATAGAAATTGCTGGCAGTGGGCCACATCTCTTCAAGTGTAATCGTCCTATTCAGTTTGTTAGGCATTCAAATGAATAAATGTTGACGGCCATGTTCCGTGTTGACAAGGACACCAATGCCACGGACACCTCTTTCATCGCATGTTCCAAGGAACAATTCTTCTCCGGTGTCAAATACAGCATGACGCAACTGCCGGATCCTCTTCTCAGTCAGACCAATGATGTCATACTTGATCTTTTGCATTTGCAGCATCAGATCCTCAATATATGCTTCCGATGCCAGCGCGCTTGACGTACTAGTCATTTTAGTCCTTCTTCGTTTTGGCAGCCTAGGATGGCCATGAAATTTTTTTTTTTTTTTTCGACGGCGTGCTCGGGGGGTTCTGGCGCCCGACCCGGGGGGGGGAAATTTTATCAGGCACTGCTTGTTTGCCTTTCTTACTGCTGCCGTATTAAGGGCTCTTTCGGGTCAGGAAAATAAACATTTCTGTTATTGGATTTGGCATATCAAACACGCACCAGACAGCTTGCCAGGCTCTGCCATGTGGGTGCTATATTCTCATTACTTTGTGGGGCTCTCTCAGAGGGGTGGGTAGAATATTTACGGTAATTTGGAGGTAAATTGCGCGGCTGCACACAACGGGAAAGCTGGTTTCTGCTCTGCCGGGTGTATCTGTGTCTTAGGCTCAAGCATTCCTGGGCTTGAAATACTCTCCTCTGAAGGGCGGGTCTCTGTGGGGTGGGTCCTTGTAGGCTGGGTTTCTGACAAGCCAGGCTGGAGACTGGATTAATCTGCGGGCTAGAGACTGGATTAATCTGCTGGGTGGAGATCTTACCAGCTGCAGAGTGTGGATTGTGAAGATTGCTGCCAGCAAGGTGTGGGGGGTTTCTCTGGGCTCCTCCCGAGGCTCCATCGGGATGGTGGACTCGGGTCGGAAGTTGCTTTCGTGGTCCATGGAATGCAGGGGGTTCAACGGGGAAAGCTGGTTTCTGCTCTACCGGGTGTACCTGTGTCTTAGACTCAAGCATTCCTGGGCTTGAAATACTCTCCTCTGAAGGGTGGATCTTTGCGGCTGGGTCCTTGTAGGCTGGGTTTCTGACAAGCCAGGCTGGATACTGGATTAATCTGTGGGCTGGACTGGATTAATCTGCTGGGTGGAGATCTTACCAGCTGCAGAGTGTGGATTGTGAAGATCACTGCCAGCAAGGTGTGGGGGGTTTCTCTGGGCTCCTCCGAGGCTCCATCGGGATGGTGGACTTGGGTCGGAAGTTGCTCTAGTGGTCCATGGAATGCAGGGAAAAGTATTCGCACTGCCCGCCTGTCCTTCGCCAACTATAAGACCAAGATGACTGCCCTCCAACGCCCTGATGGATCTATCACATCTTCCAGAAAGGCAATGGAGAAGATTATCCAGAACTTCTACTCAAATCTCTTTGATAGCCACATCCACCTGCCCACATAAAAATTCCACTGGATGGATATGTCATTCCCAACGTCCTCCCTTCTGAAATCCGACATGCCATCTCATCGGTAAAGAAGGGAACAGCACCAGGCCCAGACAAAGTCAGATCCGAACACCTGAAGAATCTGCCATCGGTACTCATCAATACACTAGCTTGGCTCTTCACACGCTACCTGTCCGAATGCAAGGTGCCCTCCCAATGGAAAACCAGCAGGACAGTTCTACTGTTCAAGAAGGGAGACATTCACGACATCGGCAACTATCACCCCATCTGCCTGTTGTCTGTCATCTACAAGCTGTTTACACGAGTCATCCTGAACAGGATTAGCAGAACACTAGATGAAGGACAACCATGCGAGCAAGCTGGCATCCGAAAAGGATTCAGCACAATCAACCATATCCACACAGTAACCAAGCTCATCGAGGGCTTGTAGGGAGTACAAGATGCCGCTCTGTCTCATGTTCATTGATTTACAGAAAGCCTTTAATTCTGTGGAGACTAAGCAGTCATCGAAGCCCTAGTCAAACGGGGTGTTCAAAACCAATACATCAAGATCCTTCGTGAGCTGTATTACGGATTCACCACCAGGATCTCACCATTCTACAAAGAAGTGACCATTAATGTGAAAAGAAGGGTTCGACAGGGTGATACCATTTCACCAAAACTCTTCAGCGCCACCCTCGAGAACATCATGCGACAATTAGAATGGGAAGGAATGGGAGGTGTAGATGGTCGGTAACTACACCACCTCCGCTTCGCTGATGACATCGTTCTAATAACACCAAACATTATCCAAGCGGCACAAATGCTGGCTGACTTTGACCAAGAATGTGGAAAGATAGGTCTACAGCTGAATCTAAAGAAAACAATGTTCATGAAGAATGAACTAGCTCCTGAGGCCCCATTCACTCTCAATGGAACAAACATCTCTGAATGCAGCAGTTATGTGTACCTAGGTCGAAAAATCAACATGATGAAGCGACCTAAAACCTGAGCTGCGCAGGAGGAAGAGAAGCGGCATGGAATGCCTTCAAAGGCATCGAAGAAATAGATAAAAAGGACAAAGAACCTCCGGCTCCGGGCACATCTCTTTGACTCCACCGTTCTCCCTGCATTAACATACGCCTCAGAGACCTGGGCCCCTACGAAAGCAGGATGAGAATGCTATTCGGGTCTCCCAGAGAGGAATCGAAAAGAGCTATGCTTGGAACATCACGCCTCACTCAAGTGAGAGAAGGAATCCGGAGTTCTGACCTCCGTCGCCATTCCAGAGTCAGGGACACTGTCTCGTTTGCCAAGGCATCGAAAATCAGATGGGCTGCACATGTAATGCGATTTGGAGACAACCGCTGGACTAGAGCCATTACTGACTGTATCCCATGGGATGTCAAAGATCACGTGGCCGCCCACCTACAAGATGGTCAGACTTCCTTGTAAAGACCCTGAAGGAACGGTTTGAGGCTCTTCATATTCCTGAATCAACCAGATGCCATTGGGCTACATTGGCACGTGATAGGGTCCAATGGAAAGTTACTGGCGCCCGCTCGAGCAAAGACAAATAAAAATGGAACAGACTACAATATCATACCTCAATTCATAAATATTATCAAGAAAAACATAGGTAGAAAGCGCTGTGCTTCACTGAAGCTAAGATTCAGAACCACCTTGCCAAGCAAACTGAAATAAAATTAACAAACTAAGAAGCTTCTGCACCACAAAAGAAACAATGACCAAAATAAAAACACATACCAAAAACTAAGAAAGACTATTTGACCACCACTCATAAGAATATTCAAGGTAATATTCAAGATCTAGGAAGTACTACCAGAATTTAATAGGACAAAAAAAAAATAAAAATATTGGAAGTAAAGGAGTATGAAACTTCTTCCAAAACACAGATTGCCAAAAGATTTTAAAAATGCACTGTATCACTTATAATCAGGGAAATGCTAGTCAAAAACAGTATCTTACAACTTGGCACAAATCACAGATAAAAAGTCAACCAGTGGATGTGGCAAAAGAGAGCCTCATTCACTGCTAGTGGAATGCTGACTGATTCTGCCTTTCTGGAAAAAAGAAGGACATGCCTCAAATAAATAGGAATTTTGCTTCCATATGACCTGCAAATACACTATAGTACATCTTCCCACCTCAAAGGGCCTAAAAATATCTATTCAGAAAATGTAATTTACACTCCTTATGTTTATTACTGCACTGACAGTCAAAATTTGGAAACAACCCAGGTGTCTAAACACAAATGACTCAATAATAAAACTATGGTACATACAATGGTTAACTACCTGGTAATAAAAAAAAGATGAAATTATACAATTCGCTACTACGTGATGGATCTGGAGGAATTTCTCATGAGGGTGAACCTAAGAGAGGGACAGGGGAGGGACCCATCTCATATGTGGGATAAAAAGAATCAAAGTAGAGATACAACCAATTGCTCAAAGACAACAGAGCGGGTAAGTGGTGCTCTGTAGGAAGTTTACCATAGGGTGGTTGGCATGAAAGAGTCACAAGGACAATAGCAAAAGGAGGTGGGCACTCTGGGGCAGGAAATGGTGATGGATTGCATTATTCATGAAACCCTATCATGAACAGCACTATAAGCTGTAATGCCTACTATGTTATTTATTTATTTATTTATTTATTTATTTATTTAACTTTTGAGGCCACACCCAGCTCATGGACTAGGGCAATCAACATCAGCAAAATGGCAATCTCCCCAAACATTATACAGATTCATGTAGTCCCCATAAGGAAACCCATGACATAGATCAAAGAAAAAGATCAAACACTCCTGAGATTCATATGAATTCACCCACACATATACTCTAAACCTGGATAGCCAAAACAATACTAGAGGAAAAATAACTTGGAAGGCATCGCTTTCTCCAACTTCAAACTGTACTACAAAGCAATCATAATTGTAATTGTACTTCAAACTGCAGTACAAAGCAGTCACACAAAACTGTGATGATAGAATAAGGACCCTCTGATCAATGGAATAGAACTGAAAATCCAGAGACAGACCCTCAGATATAGGAGTAGCAAATCTTCGATGAAAGGGAAAATGATATGAAATGGAGCAAGGGAAAGCCTCTTCAACAAGTGGTGTTGAGAAAACTTGTTGGTCACATGCAAAAAAAAAAAAAAAATCAGAATCCTTTCTAATGTCATGCACAAAAAGTCAAACAAAATTTAAAAAAATGCTGATATGAAAACTAATCCATAGATCACTTAATCACTTGAATCCCGTTATTCATCGATTTGCTCAAGCGGGTGCCAGTAACATATCCACTGGACCCTATCACTGTAATCGCTGTAATCCATAGATACAGTAAGGAAAACATGGGCAGAAATCTCCAAAACATGGAAGTGAGAGGCATCTTTAAGAATGCAATACCCTGGGCCCGTAAGTGGAGCCATTATTTATAAATCGGATACTAAATTAAGAAGTTCTGCATTGCAAAGGAATCACTTGTCACTTGTCTTCCCATTGTTCACAATTTGCTTGAGCGGGCGCCAGTAATGTCTCCATTCATTGGGAATGAGGTCCATTATTGTTACTATTTTTGGCATATTAGAATACACCACGGGTAGCTTGCCAGGCTCTGCTGTAGCTCTGAGTTCATCCCAGGGGGCCCAGTCTTTTTCTATGTCAGATTTTCAACCATCCAGGGCCCCGGGGGCAGAGCCCTGGACATAGACAAGCCTGTATCCTGTCTGCCACCTGCCGATGCAGCAGGACACTACAGCCACACCTGCAACACCTCAAGGGGCAGGACAACACCTCAAGGGGCAGGGAACGATGCAAAGGAAACTGCAAAGGAAATGATGACCTAAACACAGAGACACCCCACAGACTGGAAGAAACTATTTGCCCACCATTTATCAGATAAAGGGTTAATATCCAAGATACTTAAGCACTGATAGAACTTTACAAGGAAAAATAATCAAAAAAGCGGAGAGAGGAGATGAACAGAAACTTCCTCAAAGAAGAAATACAAATTGCCATGTTACATGACAAAATGCTCTACATCCCTAATCATCAGGGAAATGCAAAGCAAACCATTGACAATGAAAGATTATCTCATGTCTTAGAGACTGGCACACATCAACAGGTCAGTGTTGGTATGGATACAGAAAAACGGGGCCCTCATTCACTGCTGGTAAAAATGTTGACCAATCCAACTTTACTAGAAAACAGTATGGACATTCCTCAGAAAACTACGAACTCAGCTTCCATAAAACATAGTAATTCCAATGCTTGGAATATACCCCAAGGTCCCAATGCACAATATAGCAAAGACATCTGCACTCTTCTGTTGGATTACTCTTTATTCTCAGCCCTATTTGCTATCCTTGGGTTTTGTATTATAAATGAAAGGCTGCTTCTCTCTTTTCTGTATGTCCTTTACATATGTGTATACTAGTACAAAAAGATTTTTTTGCACAGATACAGTGTTGGATGACAAGGCCTAGCCAGCTTTGGATCTTTGCTGTTTAAACTACTTGCAATTTAAGCTATTTACATGTCTTTAAGCCAGGCTTCATTCTAATGAGATCGCTCTTTTGTGTAAACACTGATGGAGAGTGTGGCAGTTACAGGAGTCATTTTGATTCTGAATTAATAACTTTTGGATTATTATTATTATAATAAAAGTTCTACTGTTCAAGAAGGGGAGAAATCCACGACATTGCCAACTATCCGCCCCATCTGCCTGTTGTCTGTCATCTACAAGCTGTTCACTCGAGTCATCTGAAACAGGATTGGCAGAACATTAGATGAAGGACAACCATGCGAGCAAGCTGGCTTCTGAAAAGGATTCAGCACAATCGACTATATCCACACGGTAACCAAGCTCATTGAAGTTTGTAGGAAGTTCAAGATGCTACTTTGTCTCACATTCATTGATTTAAAGAAAGCCTTTGATTCTGTGGAGACTGAAATGGTCATCGAAGCCCGAGCCAAACAGGATGTTCAAACCCAATACATCAAGATCCTTCGTGAGCTCTATTATGGATTCACCACCAGGATCTCACCATTCTACAAAAAAAAGTGATCATTGATGTCCAAAAGAGGGGTTCGACAGGGTGATACCATGCAACCAAAACTCTTCAGCGCCACCCTCGAGAACATCATGCAACAATTAGAATGGGAAGGAATGGGAGTGAAGATAGAGCGGTCGGCAACTACACCACCTCTGCTTTGCTGATGACATCATTCTAATAACACCAAATGTTGCAGGACTCCTAAGGGCCGCTGCATCTGCTCTGGATTGCCTCCGCCAAATCACTCCGTAGATAAGGGGGGTAGTCTAAATGTGGCAGTTTATCCGACCATGTATGCTGTACTAGCTGGTATAAATATTCTCCCATGCTATCACAATCATCGTGGGACTAGCTAGATCTTACCAGCATATTAGCCTGGCCACGTAAGGACACCTAAGTAATTAGACCAGAGAGAAATGCTGTTTGCTTCCAAACAAACAAGCATGGCTCCCTGATAAAATATAAAACTACAATGAAGTAGAGGAGACTTGTGAAGGCTTGGAGAAATATTTTACTGGCATTGGTGTTGGTCTTTGGTACAGTGACATGCCATCTCAGAAACCCCCTTCTCTACATTTCAAAGGCATTCGGCTCAAAACATTAGCACAGTAAAGGCCCTAGGTGAGATGCAGGGAGGGGCTACCTGAGGGCATTGGACCCTCCCTGCTTTCCATAACAATGGGAGGAAGGTCTGAGTTGCGGGGGTATAAACTTGCGGTTCCCGCTCTCCCAGGCTTCTTCTTCCCGGTGGGATCTCGCCTTGTGAGCGTTTATTCCCCTTGGAAGCTTTACACGTGGTGGTCGCCATCTTGGCCTACACGTGGCTGGGGTTCTAGCCTGGAATCCTAAGCATCGGGTTTTTCCTTTTGCTGATTTGTATGCCTGAACCTGTGATAAGTAAAGCCTTCTAAAACCGCATCGGATTCCTAAGTGTCCATCCATTCCTCGCCGGCCGGAGGTAGAAGGGAACTTCGCTTCCCGGCACTGTCGGGGACCTGGCGGAGCGCCCGACAACCAAACATTAGCCAAGCGGTACAAATGCTGGCTGACTTTGACCAAGAATGTGGAAAGATAGGTCTACAGCTGAATCTCAACAAAACTATGTTCATGAAACATGAACTAGTTCCAGAGGCCCCATTCACTCTCAATAGAATAAACATCTCTGAATGTAGCAGTTATGTGTACCTAGGTCGAGAAGTCAACATGATAAACGACTTAAAACCTGAGCTGCACAGGAGGAAGAGAGCGGCATGGACTGCCTTCAAAAACATCGAAGAAATAGCCAAAAGATCAAAAGAATCTCCAGCTCCGGGCACATCTCTTTGACTGCACCGTTCTCCCTGCATTAACATACGCCTCAGAGACCTGGGCCCTACGAAAGCAGGATGAGAATGCTATTCGGGTCTCCCAAAGAGGAATCAAAAGAGCTATGCTTGGAATATCACGCCTCACTCAAGTAAGAGAAGGAATCAGAGCTCCAACCTCCATCGCTGTTCCAGAGTCAGGGACACTGTCTCGTTTGCCAAGGCATCAAAAGTCTGGGCTGGAATGTAATGCGATTTGGAGACGACCACTGGACTAGAGCTGTTACCGACTGGATCCCAAGGGATGTAGAAAGATCACGTGGCCGCCCACCTACAACATGGTCAGACTTCTTCGTCAAGATCCTGAACGAGCAGTTTGAAGCTCTTTGTATTCCTGAAGCAACCAGATGCCATTGGACTACACTGGCAAGTGATAGGGTCAACTGGAAATAGTACTGGGGCCCGCTTGAGCAAATCGATGAATAACGGGATGTCAAGTGATCAAGTGATTATTATAATCTCTAATATGATTTCAATGCTATCTAGATTGGGAAATTCCTCTTAAATACCCACTGATCCCAGTCGGGACAATTAGAATTTACCAGGAGACCATCACCCTGGCTATGATGAGACTACCATTTATCAACTCTGCCAAGATCAAAGGAGGGATCATACCTAGTTTGTTCTCAGGCAGGCAAGCAAGCAAGCATGACCCTTTCAGTATACAGAGAACAGGACACTCTGAATTACCCTGGTGCAGAGTAGAAATAAGGACCCTTTGGGTACCACCTGGATTGCATAAAGTCCATGGCCTGAAATTCTGATTCTCCCATGAATATACATCCATTAAGATGTATTTCTTTATACCAGCCCTTTCTCCCCGGTGTTTTGACATATGAGATAATTATTGAAGAAGGGTCCATGCCCTGGCATTATCATTTGTTTAGACCTGAAACAGAGTTGTGGCACCACCTAATATCTACACCTAAAAGCTTATTTGTTTATCATTGATAATGCAACCCACCCTGAAGAAAAGAGTCTGGCTCTTGGGTACATAAAGGGACTGATTTGGGGAAAATTCATCTATTTTGGTGAGAGACCTGGGCCTGAGTGCATGGTCGGAGGTCTGATCAAGAACTAGAGGCCTGAGGAATCCCATTATCTTGGATTGTAGTAGCAGAGCTTGTTTTATTATTGGTAATTAGTAAAGCCTTTTGGAACTGAGCTGAATTTGTGGTTTGTTCTCTGACATGGTCTTGGACATAAAGGGAATTCGTTCTCAGATATTGTTGGGGACCCCCGTGGCACCCCGACAATACAGGAAGAGAGTTAGGGCAATGCATTTATGAGTAAATTAACTGAATTAGTTGCTCCTGGGCGTCACTCATATTTCCTAACTAAAAGCTTCCGTTGCCCTTAGATTCTAATTCTTTACACGCCAAAAGGTGGGTCCCACTTTAAGACTGAATGGACCAGGCAAGCAGTGAGTGAATTACCTTGGCCTCAACATGGGACATACTAAATGTCCTGTCCTTGTTCTGAAAGCAAGGTCATGGAGCAACCTCTGTTCTGACCCAAAGAGAGAGAGAGAGAGAGCAAGGTCATGGAACCAGCTCTGTTCTGACCCAAAAGATAAGTAGATTGATAAGAAACTGTGGGGACTGGGAATGAACAATCTAACAAGAGGAATGTAGTCTTGGCTATATGGTGCAATCTCCCCAAAAAAGGTCACCCTGTAAATTTAATCCCAGATGTGGATAAATGCCTGTCTCTCTTACTCTGTCTATATGAAATGACTAGAAATATCATTGAAATGATTGTTTACCATTCAAGGATAGAGAAAATAACACACCTGGGGTTCTACCCTACAGCCCCAGGAGCTGAAGCAAGGTCCACTGGTGGTTTTGCCACGGAAATGGGAAGCTTATTGTTTTGCCTCTCTTTATCCCAAAACCGTATTGTTTTGGGATAAAGAGCCACCTGTCCCCAGCCTTTTGTAAAGTATATATTTCTGGCACATTTGATTTGACTTGGTGGTGGTGGTGTGTGTGGAGTTAGTTGATGTGAGCAGTAAGTGGAAATAGATTAAAACCTTAGATTTTTTCTAGAACTGGTGGTCACACTTCTTTGTCCATTGGCCAGGGTAATGATTGTCAGCCTTGAACTTGGCCAGGGAACACACCGAATCCTAGTATTTGTTGGGGACCCTGACAAGTTCCAACACTCTTATATTCATTGTAGCACTATTCCTAACAGCCCAAATCTGGAAACAACCCAAGTGCCCAAAACAGATGAGTGGAAAAATAAACTATGGTACATGTATACAACAGAATATTACTAAGTCGTAAGAAAAGATAACAAGTCATGCAATTTGTTGCTATGTGGATGGATCTGGAGATTATTACGCTGAATAAAGTTAGTCAGGGGAGAGGGACAGACACAAAATGATCTCTTATGTGTGGGTACAAAGAAAAATACTAGGAGAATAAAAATTGCTCAAAGGAAATAAAACAAAGAGCAAGAGATCTAGCTTGGAGTAGGAAACTTGAAACTTGTGGAGAGGGGATTGGTCATAGAACAATACAATACGACACTGGTGGAGGGAAATAGTCACTCTGGAAAGAACAGAAAGCTGAAAGTAGGTGCCTGCCACAGAGGGAGACAGGTGAGAAACTGTGGACATTGCTGGAAGAAAGTGGTCACTGGTAAAAGGATTGCCATTGGAAAGTAATATGATGAAATTTAATCATGAACAAATTTTTAACTTTAAAATTCATGGTGATTCAATAATTAAACTGAATATAATTTCTACCCTATACTATTAACTAAAAAAATTATTTTAGATGTAAGTATAATTGGCTATACATTTAATATTATACAGCACATGTAAAAATGTATTTATAAAATAAAATGTATTATACTGTTGCAGGATACCTAAAAGCCTAAAAGCCTCTGCATCTGCCCTGGATTGCCTCCTGCAAATCACTTCGTAGATAAGGGGGCAGTTTAAATGTGGCAGTTTATCTGACCATGTATTCTGTACTGGCTGGTATAAATATTCTCTCATGCTACCACAATCATCGTGGGACTAGCTAGATCTTACCAGCAGATTTGCCTGGCCATGTTGGATCTCTAAGTAATTAGACCAGAGAGAAATGCTGTTTGCCTCCAAGCAAGCAAGCATGGCTCCCTGATAACTCAAAGACAACTAAAATACAAAACTACCGTGAAGTAGATGAGACTCTTGTGAAGGCTTGGAGAAATATTTAACTGGCTTTAGTATATAGTCTTTGGTACAGAGACATGCCATCTCAGACACCCCTTCTCTACCCTAAAAAGGCATTTCCTGGCAGATCTTAGTATATAAAGGGCCAAAACATTAGCATATAATAGGGCCTAGGTGAGGTGCTGGGAGAATTACCTAAGGGCATTTGACCCTTCCTGCTTCCCATAATAGTGGGAGGTCTGAGTTGCAAGGGTATAAAACTAGCCTGCTCTCTCTCTCTCTCTCTCTCTCTCTTTGTGGCTCTCTCTCTTTGTGGGCTCGCACTCTTCTTGGGAGTCTTGTCTTTGTCTCCCTCTTTACAGGGTCTTAACATGTGGTGGCAGCCATCTTCACCTACATGTGGCTGGGGTTCTAGCCGGGAATCCTAAGCACAGGGTTTTTTCTATTGCTGACTTGTATGCCTGAACCTGTGACAAGTAAAGCCTTTTAAAACTGCATCGGATTCCTGAGTTTTCTTCCAGTCCCGCCGGCTTCGGAGGTAAAGGGAACTCGCTTCCCAGCACTGTTAGGGGGACCCCAGCGGCGTCCCTGCTATTATACCACACATATAAATAATCGTGTTATATATTTTATAATCACAAAATTAACTAGAACACATTTCATATCATTTAGTTAGGGGCAGCAGGGCTTGAGCCACACCTGGCAGTGCTCAGGACTTATTTCTGATGGGACTCAGGACCATATGGGAAGCCAGGGATCAAATCAGGTCAGTCACATGAATGTCAAGCACCTTACCAGCTGTACTATCTCCAGCCCATATAATTAAAACTGAAGTATAAAATTAAAAACATGAGAGTAAAAAGAGATAAATATTCCTAAAACATCAATGGGAAGGCATAAGATGGATAATCACTAATAGATCTGATTACATAAAATTAATTGTTATATAGCAAACTAACAAATGAAAACAAGAAGCAGCAAAATTAATAGTTCTGGAAAGTAATGAGTTTGAACACTTCCTATATAAAACCTTTTACAAAAGAAAGCAAACACTGAAGGGAGAAAGGATAAAAAGTCAAACAGGCCATTTACAAAAGAAATATGTCATCAATCCAATATTTAAACATATAAAGCCTCATCAGTGGATGTGTTTTTGTTGTTTGGGTCTAACTCCCATTAGAGTTGGAGTGCCCTGAGCTACTCCTGAAGATATTCAACCCAGCTGTGCAGCTGATAGTCCAGTGGTTGAGAACCACCAGCCACAACTGACAGTGTCTGTGGGTCTAATTTGGGGCCTCATTCACACAAGGCTGCAATTCAGCATTTCAGCCCTGTGAGCTCTTCTCCCTTGACCAGTCAGCAAGTTTTAAGTAGCTTTTTTAGAAGGGGGACGGGAGGGTGCAGGGGGCCAGGCTTAGAAGGCCCAGAAGTTCTGGTTGTTATGCTGGGGATACCTCAGCCACTGTGGCAGTGCTGGTGGACTCCAGGGCCACAAGCAACAGTGCTTCGGGACACTCAGGGCTGTATCAAGAAGTTCAGGGACAGGGGCGAGAGTGATAGTCCAAAGGGTAGGGCGTTTGCCTTGCATTTGGCCTATCCAGGTTTGATCCCCGGCATCCCATATAGTCCCTCGAGCACTGCTAGGAGTAATTTCTGAGTGCAGAGCCATAAGTAACTCCTGAGCATTCCTTGATGTGACCCAAAAAAAGCAAAAAAAAGAAAAAAAAAAGAAAAAAGAAGTTCAGAAACCAAAACTGCTGGGACAATGAACCCTAATCACTGTACTATCTCCTGACCCTCTCAAGTACTACTTATTATCTACCAAACAAGTAGTGCTAGAAATTTATGATTATCTATAACATTCACTGAAAAAGTATAGTGAGTTGGCAGAAAGTAAAGTGAGTTGGCCAATTCTGTAGCAACATAAACAAGTAAAATCTTTCTCAAGTGAAATCTATCAGTGAAAAGTCAAAAAAGTTTTAAGAGCATACATAAGCTTTGACACAGTAAGGCCATCTATATGCACTTACCCTAAGAAAAAGCACATTACAGATTTAATAAAAGATACTCATTACAGCAATCTAGACAGCTAATATTAAAAGCTGAAAAAATAGTCTTCAAACTGTAAGTAAGTAAGAACCTATTCATGTTATTTATTTCATGAAAATAAGGGTGAATGTCTCGGATCTAACTTTTAGATGCAAGGTACACAATAAAGAAGTACCTGACCTTACAAATTTAAAATAAGACGTGGGGCTGGAGAGTGCCCAGGGTAGGGCGTTCTTCGGCGTGCGGTGCCGGTCCCATTGGTCCGGCGCGGAATTGGGAGGGAAACCTGGTGACAAAAGAAAAAAAAAAATACGGTAGAATCAAGAAGGCGGCTGTTACTAGTTCAGCCAAAATCTATGAGGAAGGAGCCAGGAGTAAGCACAGAGCACACCAGTATGGCCCCAAATTGAAGAAAACAAAGAAACAAAAAAAACAAAAAAAACCAAATAAAGGATGTACACTGAATTATATTGATGAAAAGCATGTCTATCATAGTTTATACAGAGAAGAAAGCAAGCAACAGAACATAATGTGTACTGTGCCCCCATTTCTGTAAAACACTTAAAAACTATAAATATACAAAATAGAATAATTAAATTTTCTTGACTCTTTACCATGTTATGTTCAGTATTAAATTATTTGCATTACCTCAGAAAATCTTTCCAAGAATTACTTCCATAAAATATTTACAAGAATTCTATGAGATATGATTACCCTATTCTATTGGTGAAGCAAGTTTAGGGAGTTAAATATTTGTGTATATCATCATAAAGTAAACAAATGGTAGGCCAGAGATTGCGTAATACTGCCAGTCTGTTTTTTGTGGGCTCTACCTGGTTGTGCTCATGGCTTATTCCTGGCACTGTTTGTAGGGATCACTCTGGCAGTGTTCTGAAGACCTTATGGTGCCAGTGCCAGGGATCAAACCCGCTTTGATAAACCATCTCCTCCTGCACCAAACCATGAACTCTGTATGAGATACACCAGGTATCTCATGGTGACTCAACTAAAAAAAATATTACTACACATCAAAAAACAGCAACAATAATACAACTTCCCCCCACACACACACACCATCAGCAGTTTATACATTTACATAAATTGTTCATATCAGTTCCATCAATAATCTATTGGTTCTAATAAAGAATCGATCTTCGTATTCTGGTTTCAGAAAATGCATTGCAGTTTTTCAGCACAGATGTTATTCAGGAAATGTTTTCTGCTTTTATTGACCTATATTAAGTCTAAACTAAGTTAAGTCACCAAGGCATCTTGTGATCCTTATCCAAATAAAATTTCTTCTCCTCAGTGTGGTCCTTGCAACAAACTCTTAAAACATATTGTAAATAGCTCAGTTGGCTAGAGAAACTCCAGGGAGGCATATTATTAGTTTTTAACAAACTCAGTCTTACTTCCTTCCATAGAAAAAAATATTTTTTAATAATATTCATGCCAGCAAATATTTGGCCCAGATTCTGGAATAAATGTCAAAAAATTAGGCTGCTGCTACTCTACCATCCTCTGAAATGAAATATAAAGTGTAATCACTACAGGCTGCCCTTCACTTGCGCTACAGGTTATTACCCTTAGCTTATTATAGCTAGAAAAAACAAAGAGGCAAAGAGATTTATTCTAACACAGAAATCGCTAACTTCCTAAATATTTTTATTGTTTAAAGAAAAGTACCAAAAAGTCTCAAAAAACATGATTGGATACTTTTGCAATCACAAGTGGTAGAAATACTTCTAAACATTTTTGTAAAAGGAACTATTAAATGTGAATATATCAAAGTTAAAAATCACAGTGGAACAAAAATAAAGCAAAACATCACAAAGCAAACATCACAAAGAGGAAAATTTTGATGCATCTGACAGGTGAAATTATCATTTTCTTTTTAAAAATGTACTAAATTTTCTTATCTATAAAATTCTGTGTTTATATATTTAAAAAATAGTGTATCTGTATTCACTAATAACTGGATCTGAGGCAAATAGAAGGAAAAACACAATTCATTAAAAAGAGGCAAAATGTCACTAAGGCTTAAAAACCAAAAAAGTAATACAGAAATCTCTTTTTTTAATGAAACAGAAGAGCTGCTAAAGAATTTCTATGCATAAGTTCAGAACACAAAAATCCTATTCCCATGTGCGAGTGGAGGGAGTATACATTATATGATCCTTTCTAGAAACAAAATGGTCAATCTAGCAAAATTTAAACATGTAAAATCAACAATTGTATTTCTAAGTTTGAATCCTAATATATAATCATAGAGATACTCAAAGATTCATGTATATAAAAATTAACCACAAAATTGCTTCTAATAGCAAAATATCCTAAATATTTACTTCTAAAGATTAGTTAAGAAAAAAAAGTAAGTGCCATATTATGAAGTTGTATGTTTTACAGTAAATATTGTCAGTGGAGAAACCATACTTTTAAGAGAAAAAGAACAAGTTATAGAACTGTATGTTTATATATGTTTTTATTTCTTCTTATATGCCTAAGACTATACCTTATATCTGCCAATTTAGTGTACATATACATATATATCTATATATATGTATATATACATATATGTATGTGTATATATATGCATATAAACAGGGGGAGGGAGAGAGGGAGATTTTATTTCTATATTTAAAAAATAGTGTATCTGTATTCACTAAGAAATAACTGGATCTTAGGCAAATAGAAAAACACAATTCATTATGTGCTTTGAGAGAGTGCTACATTTCAAATGAGTTTTATCTAGTTATCTAGGATGGAGAACAGTACTTTTTTTCATCTAGTTATATAAAATGAAGAACAGTACTTTTTCATTTAAAATGTTTCTGAATTTATTTTTTAAAAAATAACATCATACTGGGGGCGGAGCCATAGTCCAGCGGGTAGGGCGTTTGCCTTGCATGCGGCCAGACCCAGGTTTGATCCCCTTCATCCCATATGTTTCCCTGAGCACCACTAGGGGTAATTCCTGAGTGCAGAGCCAGGAGTAACCCCTGAGCAATGCCAGGTGTGACTCCCTCAAAAAAAAAAGCAAAAAAAAAAATAGTAACATCATACTAACTAAAAAGCACTTAATTCCCAATTTAGAATGTCAAGTAATGTTCCTGGATTACAGAAATGACAATGCTAAGGAAAGAAAAATTTTTAAAAAGTAAATTTCCTTTAATGGGGGTGGCTCCTATGAAAGAAGAAAATCTAACTATTGAGGTAATACGGAAGATCAAAGAGTTGAGTAGAATGACTATGAGTTTTGAAAATGAAGGCAGAAAAGAAAGTTGGGAACGCCATAACAACCAAATTTTTGCACTTCAACTTGGTTAGTAGCTTGGGAAACTGGAATGAAAAATGCACAGGCAATAAAAAAGACCTAATGAGTAACAGAGGGATGTTAGACTATAGACAAATGAGGAAAACAGGAAAAAAAAAGCAAAAAATTAAGAAGAATCATTCAAAAGTTTCTCAGCTAGGGAAGCAAAGATGCTGGTATCACTGAGACAATAAGACAGATATGATTATAGGAGATATTAAGGAGAGACATATTAAATGAAGGAGCAAACAAAGAACCTCCTGCGGCGAACATGTAGAAGTCACTTCTGATGCCCCAGACCGAGCAACTTCACTTTTGGTTGACATATTTAGAATGAAATCTAGGACCAGTCTGAAGTCACCAACATGACATACCATTTGCACAAATGACAAAGATAAGACATCTTTTCAAGGACATAATTTTGAATTATTCTCTGTCTTATTTTGATTCTTTAGCTCCCTACATCTATTTGAAATCACCCAAAGAAAGATTTTCTTTGAATAAGCAGTTAATGAGGAACAAAGTTATCTAGCTTATTTTCCTGCACTGTGGATTTCAGGCTCAACTCTCTTTATAAAGAACCACCCTTTTTCTGATTTTCATTAATCAAAAACCTCTTGAAGACTTAACAAGACTAATTCTTTCTTTATTGACCTTTATTCATTCATGCATTACACTTCTTTTCCTAATTTCCATCTGTGAAGAAAAGGAGAAAGTCTGAAGGATGACACAGAACATACCTTCCAAAGGATAAACTATTAGTTTTTTGGCAGAAGCATACTCAGTATTATTTGGGGGTCCCATGAGGTGGCTTTCCCAGGCAATCCTCTGAGCTATCTCCTTAACCTGGGTTAAGTTATTTTCAAGTTTTGTTCAGTTATGAGATTATATTAATAGCTTTAATAATAAACCTTAGCTTGACTAGAAGGTACTTGTAACAAACAAATTACATCTTCAAATACTAATAATAGCTATAAAAAAAGGACAAAAATAATCAGGATAAATAGCCTACTTTAACTGCAAACAAAACTTACACAATTTGATACAAAGCGAAATACAGATTTTTTTTTTTTTTTTTGGGTCATCCCGGCAATACTCCTGGCTCTGCACTCAGGAAATGCACCTGGTGGGGGCCATATGGGATGCCAGGATCGAAAGTGGGTCGACCACATGCAAAACAAATGCCCTACCTGCTGTACTATTGTTCCAGCCCAGAAAATTTCTTTTAGAACCCCATTTTCATTCAAGAAAGGAAAAACAGGGCCAGAGCGATAGTCCAGTGTGTAGGGCGTTTGCCTTACATGCAGCCGACCCAGGTTCAATCCCCAGCATCCCATATGGTCCCCACACAGTGCCAGGAGTAATTCCTGAACACAGAGCCAGGAGTAATCCTGAGCAAGCTGGGTGTGACCCAAAAAGAAAAAAAAAAGAAAAAGAAAAAGAAAAAATATTCAATGGAAATTGAATTAAGATTCCTTTTAAAACAATAAACAAAATATATTTTTTTTGTTTGAATGAAAAGAAAACCTCAAGTAAGACTTTAACTATATGGAAAAACAAAAGTACCTGTGAGTTTGATTTTGGAGAGTCGAGCCAAAATTCCAGGTAAACTGTCTACATGGAGCTTCATCTCTTTCCATTGATTTTCATTGCTTTGTTTTCCTTCTAGAGAGCTTTCAATTACTGAAGTAGATTCTACTTCAATTACTTCTTTTTCACTCGGCTTTCTGGACAAAGGCAGGCTTGGGGATGAAAGAGGTCTCATCTCATATATTTCAGCTTTGCTTGAAGAGAGCTTCTCAAGAAAAGGAGATGACACTGGTTCCGGCTTTGGTTTTACTTGCTGGTTCAGACTTCTGTTCAGTTGTGTGACATACTAATTAAAAAAAGCATACATCACTATACAACCAAGACCAAGAAGCTCGTAAGTGGGTTGTTAAGTAAACAACTTCCATTAGCCTAGATTTTATGGTACTTAAAGATTTTTATAGTACTTAAAAGAATAATTGACAAACTAATATTAAAGAGGTTTTCTCACATGGAAATAACTATACCAAGAGATAGAACAAAATATAATTAAAGACAAGAATGGTTTTCAAATTCTATGGTTAAGAAAATTACTAGGAATTTAAGTTTCTTTAAAGAAAGATAAATCCATTTCCTTGAGGAAAAGGAAATCCATTTCCTCGAGGATTTACTTCTACCATACAATCAAAAAATGGAAGTTTAACAGTCACAATAGAACAAAATGTTTGCAATAATCAAGAGTCTTCAAGTTAGGCTCTTGACAATTCATGTTCCCAAGCAAACAATAAAAAGAAAATTTCTATCACAGGAAATAATCCAGGCCTAAGTGACTTTACAACAGTGTATTTATGGAAAGAAATGTGGATGTTAAAGTTAGTCTCTATAACTCAGCAGCAAAAAAGTAATTGTTACTAATCCGTGAGGCACTTTATATAGTTTTTTGCAACAGAAATCTTTATAGCTGATACACTGCTATATATAAAAGAAAAATGATATTTCTCTCTTAATCTCAATAGTTATTAAAGTTAGGGGGCTTTTTGTAGTAAAGTTGGGATGCCTAGATCAAGTCTATTTATTTATTTATTTACAAAGCTAAAGTTGTTGTTCATGATTGGGTTTCCATCATACAATGTTCCAACACCCTTCCATTCACCAGTACACATTTCTTACCACTAATGTGCCCAATTTCCCCTCCTTCCACCCCCAATCCTCAGTCTTCCTTAACAGTAAGCACTTCTTTGTTTTTCAAAGATGATAGTTTAAAAGTATTCCTTTCAAATTTATAAAAGAAAATAATGAGTATAAATAACATAATGAGTTTATCAATAATAGTTATAGGTGGACTTGAGACCTGAAGCCATCTATCATAATAATTAGACTTGTAACTTTTCCATTATATCACAAAAGCTTGAAAGCCAGTCTTAAGAGAAACCAATCCAAGGGAAAATAATGATCAACACATGACTAAAATGAGAGTTCTATTTGGATAAAAAGGTATTACACACATTTGAGGGTATTTTTCTAAATATCCATTATCCTTAATCCTCAACTACAAAGTCAACATCTCTAAAAAATTAAATGTATTATTAAAACAATGAGTTCTATTAATATTTTAACGGGGCATTTAAATGTAAAAGGATGAGAGAAATGTCAATAGGAATTTAGGTCATGTATCTGCTATTCCTTTATGTTTATTCTCTAACCATTATAGTTATCGAGTCTCCAACTCCATAGAAGATAGATCCTTGTTGGGGCTGGAGGAATATAATAGTACAGCAAGTAGGGCTCTTGCCTAGCATGTCCCCAGCATCCTACATTTGATCCCCATACCCTGAAAGGAATGATCCCTGAGCATAGAGCCAGGTGTGACCTAACAACCAAAACACACATCAATAGATTATAGTTTATTCGAGAAAATGGCAAAAGCCCTCAGGGGTCACATTAAATTAGCCCAAAGTATCATGGAGCCATCCCAGGCAAAAGTCTACAAGAATGGAAATACACTGTCAATTCCACTCTAAAATGCCTAGCATCACAAAAACTCCAGACAACCCTCCTCAAAACTGCGTATGTTTAAAAGACTTTCAAAATGCAGTGCTGCTATATGGAAATAGATTACTGCTTTTATAAACAATTGTTTT
>JAJIBD010016230.1:0-19645 GCA_021461705.1 Cryptotis parvus | reverse complement strand
AGGTCTGCTCAGAGAACAAAGGCTTCTCTCTCCCTGGCCTGGATCTCTCTCCAGAATGGCTATTTGTGGTTTGTCTTGGGTAAACATCTCCCCACCCCTTACCCAGCTCCTGAGTGAGGGCTTCTCCTCAGCCTGGAAGGTAAGAGTATGATCTACACCTGGCCAAATCAGGGCATCACACTGATTGGTTTAGGGAAGGGCAACCAGATCTAGTCAGAGGTAAACCTGGAATTTTCGTGCTCCTAGGAAGTGTTTAACTCTGGGACTCTGCAGTTGGAGAGGCTGGGTGAGCTGCCATGATGCTCACAGAGCCCAGAATAGGATGGACTGAATCTTATCATCACCTGTGCCTCCTGGATCAAACCTTTCCCTGAAACTTGCCTCCTGGGCATAGGTTTTATAGTAGTTTTTTGTTGTTGCTGTTTTGCTTTTATTTATTTATTTTTGCTTTTTGGGTCACATGCATCAATGCTCAGGGTTTCTCCTGGCTCTGTGCTCAGAATTACTCCTGGTGGTGCCTCGGGAACCATATGGGATGCCAGGTCAACTGCATGCAAAGGCAAATGCCCTCCCTCTGTACTATCGCTTTGGCCCCTATAGTGGTTGTTGTTTGGTGCAGGTTTGGGGTATTTATTCACTTATGTCAACTCAAGTCCATTTTTCTTTACACTGGCCCCAATTCAAGTCCATTTAAAAATTACCTATAATTTCAAGAATCCTGAGTGAGGATCCAGGGAGATAACTGTGTGGTAGCGCATACACCTAGCACGTGCAGACCTTGAGTTTGATCCCTGGCACTACACCTCCGGAACATGATCAAACTGAGCAAAAACTCTTCAGGCCTGCACTTGGGTTGATGCATCACTGGGAGGAGCCCCGTGGGGACCCTCCACATACCCCTTTAACTGTGGGGTATGGCATTCATACATATGTGAATCCTGACGAATAACCCATACTCACGAGGCCAGCTCTGAAAGACGAGTTCGCCTCTCTCTGGGGACCCCAAAATAAGAAGGTGTAGGCTGAACACTAGTCCTTCCCCATCTCAGACTCTGCCTGCCAGGTCAGATTGGTTTGGATCCCTAAACTGAATCCGGGACTGGAGGGTGCTTGCCTTGCACATGCTTCAATCCCTGGCACTCCATACATTCCCCAAGCCCTGCCAGGAATGATCCCTGAACATAATAGTCAGGAGTAAGCCCTGAACACATTGGGGTGTGGCCCAAAAACCCCCATCTCAAAGAAAAAAAGCCTTTAGCTGGGAAGTGAAGGGCAAAGGATGATACACAGACGCTACAGCCTCTGGCACGGGACAGCAGGATGCCAACGTACTTCCTTCCAGCTTCCTCTGAGCACACCCCTGACACTCTGTCCCTCACTAACTCTTCCTGGGATGTGAACGGGGAGCAACATGGTCTGTATGTTCATCCCCTATTGCATACCTCCCCAAGGCTGCAGGCTGGTTCGGGGAGCCCCTTGGCTCTCGGCTCTCAGGGCAGGGAGGGGAGCGGAGGCCTCTGGGCCGCCCTAGGCGGTCTCAGGGCTCTTCTCCCAAGGGAAGCGTGGTTGGCCAGTTAGGAGGCAAGAGAAGCAGGGCCAACCACAGCTGCTGGGCGAGGTCCCTGGGGGAGCCCGGTTCCCCAAAATACAAGCCAGCTGAGATCAGCACCAAAGAGGACTCCACTGTTCTCAGCATGGACAGCCGGCCAGCAGCCTCCAGTGCGGGCTACTGGATCAAAGGCCAGCCTAGGAAGAGGCACTTTGGCCTCTGTCAGTCTCCTGAAGAACCTCTGGCCTCAGCCTGGTCTCCCATGAATTTTTTTGGGGGAGTCACACCTAGTGTTGCTCAGGGGTCAACTGCAGTGCTTGGGGAACCAGGGATCAAGCTGGGTTATAAAATACAAAAATTCCAGGGGCCAGACTGATAGTTTAGTTCCATCCAGGTTTGATCCCAGCGGATCCCCTGAGCACCACCATCCAGGGCCCTGAACGCACAGCCAGGAATAAGTTCTGAGTTTTTGCCAGATGTGGCCTAACAACTAAAAAAGGGAAAAAAACAAAACAAAATTCCAGCCACATTCGAGTGGGAGAAGCAGGTCCACATACAATTTAGGGGGCCGTGACCCAGTCGGGTGTGGTCTGGCATTCACAAGGCTGATGCCCACCCCTGGGCTCCACAAACAGTCGCTGGTCTGGACTGAGGAGGTGGCAGCTCTGAGCAGCTCTGAGCACCTGTGCCAGCAGGGTTCAGGGAAGTGGGGACATCCTGGCAGGGCGGAGGGCAGTGCCGGCGTGGGGGCACAGAGCCCTCGAGCCCCTGTACTGAGCAGGGGCTGACTCAGTAGTTCGACCAGCTGGGGAGCAGTGCCCAGGGTTCCGGAGAGGCATGGGGAGGCTGTTTCTCAAAGGGGGCGATCTCTGTTCCCCCAGTACAACGGCAGGTGCTTCCCGTTTGTTGGCTTAAAAGGCAGATTTCCAATAGGACACTGAGTGCTTTTCCTGAAAAGACTCTAACCCATCACCCAGTCCTCAGCCCCCACCACCCGCAGAGAGAAGAGATACGCCAAGTGTGTGCTGGCGCACTAGGGGGCGTGTGTGGAGGGCCCAGGGCGGGGCAGCCCCTCTACCTGCGTTATGCCTGTCCATGGAGAAGGCCTTGTTCTCCATGTAGGGGCGGGCCAGCTGCACATCCTCCTCGAAGGCCGTCTGGGCGCACGCGCCGCGACGTCGTCAAGTAGTTGGGCGCACTCTCCTGCTGGCGTGGGCAGGATGGAGCAGTGGACCTCGGGATGGCGTGGAAGATGACGAAAACCCAGCCACTGGCCACTGAGCGCTATGGCCAGCGTGGGGTCGCTCCCAGGCCTCGCCTCGGCTCAGCTGGGCATTGGCAAAGAGGTACATGGTCATCCAGGCCACCCAGATGAGCACCAGAGCACGGGCGGTGACCAGCAGGCAAGCCCCGTTCTGCTTCCACTTCTTGAATTTCCCACACAGCGTGCACAGGGCCAGGCAGCCGCGGCCAGCAGCAGGACCATGTCGTAGATGAGCGCCATGGCGAAGTCCATGGGCTCAGTGGGCGCAGGCGGGCTTAGCGTCCCGCAGCACGGTGAGCACCAGCCACTCCACGCGATGATGACCTGCACCAGCGTCAGGCACAGCGCCGCTCCCACCAGCTGCCAGCCCGACGGGCCCTTGCCGTGACGCACCAGCCGCCGCACGCCACGCCTGGCTCAGCAAGCAGGGAGAAGCAGAGCGCGAAGAGCACCCCACTGAGGAAGGGCGCACGGCACAGATGCTCTGCGTCCTGGCGGATGATGAAGGCGGTTGTCAGCCCGAAGAGGCCCAGGGTCCCCAGGAGAAAGAGGAAGTGCAGGCCCACGGGGTCCTTCTTCTCCTTGTCCTTGATGAAGGGTAACCGCACCAGGAGGATGAGCATCAGGAGCAGCGTGATCAGGGCGCCCGCCCCAGCCACCGCCTCCACCACGATGCCCCAGATGGTGTCCAGGTCGCACAGGGACACGTTACTGAGGGAGGGAGGTCCAGCCCGAGCCCCGGGAGGTGCTGGCGCTCAGAGGCCCCCGAGGCTATCACGAAGAGCAGGAGGAAGACGAGCGCCTGGTGGGTTCTCATCTTTCCGCTAATGCCCAGAAGGTTCTGGAAAAAGCGTGGAGAGGGAGAGAGAAAGATCAGTTGTTGGGACGCTAGCACTCAGGAGAGAAGCCCGCCCCATCTCCTTTCAAGCCTGCGTGCCCACAGGGTGCCTCTGGCCGCACCAAAAGAAAGGTGCTGGAGGGTGCTGCAGCGTAGTGCAGCCTGGAGCGCGCCTCCGGTGTTCGTGGGACTCTGCATGCAGGCACATGCCTCCGTTCTTATTTCTTAGTTCATTATCATCAATGATTATTATTGGGTTTGGGGGTCACACCCAGGGCTCACTCCTGGCAGGGGCTGGGGGCACCAAATTTGGTGCTGGGGTGGAGCTTGAGTCCGCAGCCTGTAAAGCGCCCTCCCTGCAGTACTATCTCTTCAGCCCTCTGATCATTCTTTCTTTGCTGGGGGGTGCTGTTTTCTACCATCTTGACCCACCACAAGCTAGTCCCAAGTTGTGACAACCGGAAGGAACTTTGGTCAGTGCCCCTATCCACCCTGCTCTTTCCCCTGGGGGGAGGGACCCACCAGCTCCGTTCCCAGGGCCCTAAACCCGCCCCGCCCGAGCTCCGCCCCCAGGTTGTGAGGTAACCACGCCCCCAGGCTTCAGCAGCTGAGTCCCGTGAGGGGCTTCCTTAAGTAAAAGCTGCATTGACCACTTCCTTCTGCTCCTTGATCCTACCTTGGCCGTGAGGCCATCAACTAGGATAAATAATTGATGCTCCTGAATGAGCGCCCGCAGCTCTGCACGTGGATGCGCGAAGGCAGACTTGGAAGCCCAGAAGCCAGGTGCCTTCCACCCAGGGCCCCGGAAGGTGACCATGGGGATGCCAGGATCCAGCGGCGATGACCTGTGCTGTCACATTAGTCACCGTAGGGCCACTGCTGGGATTTGCACAACACCTGAGGGTTATTTACTTAACTGACTCACCCGGGAATCAACTCTTTTGAAAAGTAAAGGCTGAATTACAGGGTCTGTTGCAATCCCCAGATGGGTGCGTGGGTAGGGCTCATGCTGCACAGCCCCCGGCTCACCCAATAGAGCACTTTCGGAAGATGTCTCCTAGTCAGGAGGCGCGCCCGCCGGCCCGTGAGCATGCTGGGGTCACCACCCAGGAACCAAAGGTGGTGGAGCACACTGGCCACCAGCTTCCCCAAACATGGCAGGGGCCCCAGGCAGAGGTACTGCCCCCAGAAAGCTCCTTAGATAAGCAGCCGCAAGTCCATTTCTCGGCAAGTTACACGGGAACATACCAAGGTCTCCAAGGTCAAACTTAAAGCCTCACCCCTGATGGCTGTGTAGAAATTGGGGGAGAAATTTGGGAATTGTAACTACTGCCCTGGGCTGATTCTCCCCCCAGACCCTCACTCTGAGGCAGTGGTTCTCAACCAGGAGCTATTATTAGACAACACCCACCTTCTCCCCAGGAAACTGGCCCTGCCTTTCGGCCTCATGCTGGCCCATGGCCCTCCTGAGCCAGAATGTGGCCTTCCCTTGCTCTCTCACAGGGGAAAGCCCTCTCCCAGCCTGGCGCAACGTGGCACTTGGTGTCCCCTGCTCCTGTCCTTTCCCGACTTTTTAAAAGTGGCCCTTTTACGACCACTCACGGGCACCCAGCGGACTTGCTCCCTGGATGACGGGCGCGTGGGCGGATACACGCCGCCCTCAGCTACCAATCCTCTCCCGAGCAGCGGCAGTCTTTGCCGCCCCAGGTCCCTTTCTCTCCCAGTTCTGAAAAAGGGTCCTCACTGGCCTGCTGAGTCACCTCCAGATGGGGGGGCCAGCATGGCCACCCTGACCCAGCCTCGCCAACCAATGAAAGTGTTTATCCCGCCCCTATGCCACATTGGTCCATGGACAGGTGGCACAGCCCAAGAGATGACAGTCCGGGATTTTTTGCTGGAAGTTGTCTATCTGCTGGGCTTGATAAACTCAAAGGACACAGACCGCAGGCAGGAAAGATCATATCAACCATCTCATTATTACCACGTAGTAAAACCCAGCCAGAGGAAAGGGGCAGAAGGATAGGTAGAGCCTTAATACATACGATCGCTCGATTCAGCCGTGCTTAATGTGAAGCTTCCGCAGATCTGGCAGCCAATTAAACTGTCCCTTTGGGGGCTGGAGCGATAGTATAGCGGGGGAGGGCGTTTGTCTTGCATGCAACTGGTCGGGTTCGATCCCTGGCATCCCACAAGAGACATTTTTCTACACTGTGTTGCCCCTTCTTCCAGGAAGTCCTCCTTACATCACATCTAGGCTTGTGGCTATAATCAAGGGCAGGCAGAGACTTTTGTGTGATCTGGTTGCCTGAAGGGGGCCCTTCTCATCACTAGGTGACAGCCTAGTGATCATGTGGACGTCATCACTAGGTGACACCCACAAGGTGACATCCAGCACCCTCTCTAGAGCCATCCGAGATGATGGGGGTGGAGCTTCCTCAGACATGGCGTGAAGCTCTGCAGAGTCCAGCAGAGTTGAGACTTCTGGGGCATCCAGAGTGGCCTGAGCAAATTCCCTGTGACAGCCACAGTGACAATGACAATAGCTGACTCTGAGAAACTTGCTAAGCCCCAGCCCACAGTCACACACTTCACACACACGGAGGTCTGACAACGTGCACAAGGACAGACAGGCAGGCAAGTATTATTACTATGTCCATGTGGCAGGAAATCAAACAGAGAGGCCCACGGACTTGCCGAAGGCCACACAGCTAAACAGAGGCAGAACCAGGAGGTGGGCAGTGGGGCCATTGTTCTGGGGCTCTCCCTGAATTGGGCGCTCCTGAATATAATATATTTTGTTGGCCAGTTACCTCTTTTTGGGTGCCCTGCCTGCCACGCTCCATGCTCCCACATCTGATGTATCTTTGCGGCATGTGCCCCAATTTTCAATTCTCTCCTGACTCTCTCCAAGCCCCGACCCTGCCCCCTCAGGCTCTGGCCCTCCTGCCCTAATTCCTCCAGGATCCCAGTGTCGTAACGAATGAGTCGATAAACATGACCTCTAGTCTCTGCTCCCAGTTCAGACGTGTGTTCTCTTCCCTTCTTTCTTTGGAAGGTGGTGGGAGGGGACCCACACCCGGCAGTGCTTGAAATGCTGGGGATGGAGCCTGGCTCCAGAGTGTGAAGGCAAGTGCACTCCCCGCCTCACCCCTGTACTACCACTCCACCCTTTCTTATTGCTTTTTCCTTTTTGGTTTTTGGTCACACCCGGCGATGCTCAGGGGTTCCACCTGACTGCACTCAGGAATTACTCCTGGCGGTGCTTGGGGGACCATATGGGATGCTGGGGATGGAACCTGGGTCGGCAGAGTGCAAGACAGACACCCTCCCTGCTGTGTTATTACTCTGGTCCTCTTATGAAGGAATGAGGGGTCTGGAAGGTGGGTGCCCTGGGGGTCCCTCCACGTGCCATCTCCCAGCCACCCACGATCCAGCACTGTCTGCCACCAGTGCGACAGGGTTTGATGCCGATGGGCCCGCACCTTCAGGTGGGAGACACTCCAAAGGAGACGGTGGGGGAGCGAGTACCCCATCGCAGCCCTCCCATCTAGCCCTTCAGAGCCACACACATTGCCCCTTTCTGCTGGCTGAGCCCCAGCAGCCACCTGGTGCCCGCCCCCCGCCCTGAGCAGCTCTCCAGGCCCCCCAAAGAGCTGTCCCAGATTAGAGGTTTCAAGTTAGCCTGCAGGCAGGATTGATGGGGACAGGAGGAATATATGACAACAAACCCGTGGGATGGGGCGTGCAGCTCCTCTGAAGAAGCCCTAAATAAAAGTCAACCAATGTGCAAGACGGGCGCACAGACTAATTACCTGCTGCCAGCCCGTGAAAAGTGACTCATAAGGCCACACTTAGCCACAGAGTGCACACATGCACACACACAGAGGCACACACACACAGGGACCCATGTATGCACACAGATACATGCACACACACAAACTTATGCACACACAGATCCATACGTGCACAGACGCGTGCATGCACACACAGGCACAGAGGGCCCAGAAGCCCCCGGAAGTGAAAGAACAGTGGACTCCATGGCTCCTGCTCGAGCTGCGGCTGCAGTGCTGGAGAGAGCAGGTGGGATTTGAGCCAGGCAGTGAGTGAGGGCCACCCAGCTCTGCCCATGGCCAGCAGTGAGAACCGAGACCCCCACCGGGCTCAGGTCCTGACCCCTCGTTCCTCTGTCTCTCTCTCTGTCTCTCTCTCTGTCTCTCTCTCTCTCTCTCTCTCACACACACACACACACACACACCCTTGCTGACGTTACCAGGCCAGCCTCACGCTCCTCATCTGTAAACTGGTGCTGCTAAGAGTTCCCATTGCATGGGGTGGGGGGGCATACCCCAAAAAAGCACTAGGGGTGAAGATGGTAGGGCACAGGAATTTGGTGTTTGTTGCCAAGGACCAGCTCAGCAAACAGAATTTTCCTGATGACTTTCCCGGACCCAGGTGGAGATGAAGTTGGAAGACGGGGTGGGAGCTCACTAAGGTCCACTTCCTGGTTCCCAGGGCTCCACCGTGACCCACCAAGTCAGGGAAGGGGCCATTGCAAGTGTTGGGGGAACCCACAGAATCTCCTGGTTCCTGCAGTAGCCTCAATAGGAAGACAGTTTGCGAAGGGGACCCCCAGAAGCAGAGGACCCAAGGCCAGCCTTGGTTCTCCAGAAACCGGACCCTGCCATGCTCTTGGTGGCCAGTACCCTGGTGTCTGTCTACCCACATCCGGGCAAGGGGCTCGAAGATGCCCCAAATTGCTAGTTGGGGCTGGTAGGCCCCATCATGCACACAGCAGAAAGGTGAGGTCTGGGGGCGGGCACCAAGTGAATCGAACCATTTATCCTGGGCATTACTGGGGCCTCCGGCGACACTCTGGCTGGAGAATGGGGGGGCAGGCAGAGCCCTTTGTCACAGCACCTGCTGACAGCAGAAAAGGACCCTGCAGAGCGCAGGACACACGGGCGGTCCCAGTCCCACGCGCCCCCCTCCCCCCCCCATCTATCTCTGTTCTCCAAGAGGTGAAAGCAGCGATGTAGCGCCATGACTGACGGGCGGCCTGGAGCCGGAGGCATCTGTTCCCTTAACACCTGACCCCAAGGCCTTTCCAGTGCACCCCGCGGTTGAGCCCCTGCACCATATGGGTAGAGGACCTGGGTAGAGGACCTGGCTGACGCTGTCTCCCCTGTCGCCCTGTGATAGCCCAGCTCCAGCCAACTCCCCTTCTAGTCCCAGGCTCCTTGCATGTGCCGCAGGAGCCGGATGAAACTGTAACAAGGTCTCCCCGGCTTTTAAGTTCATTTTCAAATTAGCAATATCAAGGGTGCCTCTGGCCACCCCACCTCAAACAAAGCACTCATTTCCTAAGGCGGCCCTGACCACTGGTCAGCTCGGAGTCCCAGCCCTTTACAAGCCCCCGAGGTTAGTAAACAGGCCGGCCAGAAACACAGGCTCCACGAGCCATGAATATGCAAAGTAGCTCCAATCCGGTAAATAAAGCCGTCATTTAGATGCAAATTGCATCCTTGGCTGCCCGTTCCGGGGTGGATGGTTCTTCTGGGGCTGTAATTCCGAGAGAATGTGAGGGACTCAGAACCCCCCCGGGAAGCTGGGGTGGGGAGGCAAGTCTTTGGGGGGCTTTTTTGCTGCAGAGGGGGCACACAAACTGTTTAAAAGTGGGGGGGAACGGGTCAGAATCGGAGCCACTTTGTGAATGGGCTCAAGGAACGCCCTGGGGACTGGAAGAGCCCCCGCCACCCAGGGTCCGAGCCCCACTTTTAACCCTGGGTACCCCCAAAGGCAGAATGAAGGATTCCGCGGCGGAGCGGGCGGGTGTGAGAGGTGCGTTCCTTTCTAGTTCCTTGCTGAGATCAGAGAGGCTTCCCGCTCAAATCCATCCTTCCAAAGATTCCCGGGCTCCAGGAGAATGAAGCTACAAACTCCTTCCCGTGACCACGAGTGCCCATCTGGCCGGCCCAGCCCGGCACTCTCCACCCCCACCGGCCTTGCATCTGCCTAGGGGCCGCCACAATAGTCTTTGTTCAAGCGCTCGGGGCTCCTTCGCTCCCCTCCGCCTTCCCCCAGACCTGCTCACTTTCTGTTACAGTCGCCCGTTTTATATTCCAAACCACCCCCGCCCCGCCGCCCCTTACTCTCCCCCAGCGCTCCGGGCAGCCTGCGGCATCTCGGGGTGTCAGAGCACCTCACTTTGGACTCCCACTCCTTTAGCCCGAGTTCACGCAGCGCCCCGAGGGCCAGTGGGTTTTACTTTCTGCCGCAGTGAAACGGGCGCCGCGGGGAAGCCGCCCAAGTGACCCAAGCAGGCTCGGAGCGCGCGCGCCCCTCGGCCACCCCCTTCCCTTCCCAACTCGAGTCCCGGGTGTAGACCGAGCCGGGGAGGCCGGCGGCCGGCCCACGGAAGCCGATTTGCATGCGATTTACATGCCAACTTGCACGCGGCGGACCTCGCCCCCCTCCACCCGCCCCTCCGCAAACCCCTTCGCAGGGAGGAAACTTGGGGGGGGTGCTTGAGGTAGGTTCCCCGGCTGGAGCCCCGGGCTGCAGGGCTACAGCTACTCTTAGTCTGCGGGGACCCCGAATCCTGCTGGGTTGCGCTCGTTCTGGTCTCCAAGAGGGGCCCCCAGCGGGGACCCTGCGGGCCCGCCACACTCCAGGGGCCTTTGTCCAAGCTCCGAGGAGACGCCCCCTTTGAGGAGTTCGAGTGGAAGAGGGTGCTGGTCTCAGGCTTGGGGTGGGGGGACAGGGCTAGGCCGAGTGGGCATCGAAAGCCGCAATGGGGTGTCCTCCGCGCCAAGGTCGGGGCCTCGCTTCCCCCCCCGCCACTGCCGAGAGTGCGACGCTGGGGAGCCCGTGTCCCTTGGGCAGAAGGGACGAAGCGCTGACAGTCCTTACCCCAGTCTGGTGGGCACAGAGCCCCCGGCCACTGCAGGCTGCACCCCTAGTCGGTAGTAGCCCCAACTCTGCGGCCTCTGCAGTGCCACCCCCACCCCCGCCCGGGCCCTGGAGCGCACAGCCACAGCCGGCCCAGAGCGTGGCCCTCTCCATCTGATCACTGGACAGCCCTCCGCCCAGCACCAACACCACGCGGACCCCTGCCGCCCCTCGCTGCTTCTTACACTCCCCCTGCCCAGACGCTTGTCTGACCTTCGTTCTTCCACCTGGTCTGGGTGCTCAGAGCCCCCCACGGATCCACCTCCAAGTCTAGAACCCTAGTCCTCCCCTCCCCTGCCTGGCCGCTGCGGTTCCAGTCTCACCGGACTGCACCCCCCACACCAGCCCCCCATCTGCGTCTCTCCCCGCACACTAAACGCAGAAACCCTCAAAGGCCCCAGACACAGACCCTCCCCTTATTCCTCCCAAGTCCGAGGCGGGAAAAGTTTCTAGGGTCCCCGCAGCGCCCTCCACCCGGCCGGGGGCGGCTCGCACTCACCGACCCCCGCGGCCCGCAGCGCCGACGCTCCCTGGCCCGCGGCCCGAGTCACATCTCTGCAGCGCGGCCGCGGCCCCCGCCCCGCGCACGCCGCCCGCCCGCGCTCCGGCCTCTGCGTCGGGCTCCTGCAGCCGCCGCTCCCGGCGCCCCCTGGGCAGGCCCGCGCCTCTGCAGCCGCCGCCGCCGAGGCCCCGCCCTGCCAGGCCCGCCCCCCGCCAGGCCCCGCCCCCGGCACTGAGACCCCCCAGCAGGCAGGCCCCGCCCCGCGCGCGGAGACGCCCCCCCCAATCAGGCAGGCACCTCCCCGAAGTGCAGAGACCACCCCCCAACCAGGCAGCCCTGGCTCCCGCGAGGAGACCGCCCCCTCCCCAGACTAAGCAGGACTGCCCCGCACGCAGAACCCCCCACCCGGCAGAGCGCGGAGACCACCCCCAACCATGCAGGTCCCACCCCGCGCGCGGAGAGACCCCCGGTACACCAGCCAAGGCCCGCCCCGCGAGAGGGCTATTCCGCGCTCACATACCAGTGCTGAGACGACCCCCTGTCCAAGTGTCCAGTTCAGGGACCCTCCCGGCCCCCCATCCACAGTGACCCCCGTAAACTGCCCACAGGCACTCCCCCCTAATTTGACCCTCTTTCCCGACCCCGCCTACTGAGGCCACGCCGGCGAGGGCCCCTGCGGGACCGTTCCTCGCTCAGGACCGTCCACCCTGGGAGTCTGAACGGAAACTTCCCACGACATTCCCGCTCGTGCCCGGGATGCAGCTGGGATCCCGCCACGCGCGCCTCGACGTCACTAGCGTCGCGGGTGCAAGTGGACAAACAGGGCTTGGGGTATCCCGCGGGGCTGACTCAGCTCCTTCCCGCAACAGCATCCACGACCCGGCCCACCCAAACACGGGGTACCTACCGTGGTCCCCTAGCAGGAACCCCCCATTCCCCGGCGGCGCAACTCCCCTCCCCCTCCCCCAAGACCACCTCTGCCGGGAGCAATCCTTGGCCCCGCCCGTCACACAGTCTCGAAGAGCGAAGGGCTCGGTGGCCGCAGGACAGGGGTCGGAGGTCGGCACTGCCCATCCCCGCCTGTTCCAGCAGCCACCGCCCCTACCCATGGCAGGTCACCCCCTGGGTGACCTTCAGACCAGATAGCTCCAAAGCAGAAGACCCCCTCCTGACTTCTCAGGGTGAGCCTCTGTCCTTCCCCATGCTGGTCCATCAGCAGATGCCCACTGCTGTCCACTGAAAGGCTTGGGCTGCTCCGGGGCACCTCTCAGCCCCTTTGGGAGGCCCTGACTTCCGAGAGTTGGAACTTTGCAGTTTCTCCTTCCCTCCAGGGACCTCCCAGCCCTCCAGCTTCCAGCTTTCTCCCTTGGGTGGCCTGGTGTCAGCGAATACCTTTCTTGTCTTGGTTGGTCTCTCCCCAGCGGTGCTCAGCAGACCCTGAGGGGGTGTCCTCTGATTCTTGGCTAGCCGCTGAGTCCTGCAGTGAGAGGGGTTGTGAGAGGCTCGGGGACCTCTCAGGGCTGCTGAGGCTGGGGGTGCCTCCAAGGCACCTCCAGGTATTTGCTCGGTGGACCTTGCGATGGAAGGGACTTCTCTGGCCCCTACTTTTATTTATTATTAATAATTAAATTAATTATTTAAAATAAAATAATTTAAATTCATTATTATTTTATTATTATCATGTTGTTTTTGGGTCGCACCCGGCGGTGCTCAGGGCTTACTCCTGGCTCTGTGCTCAGGGCTTACTCCTGATGGAGCTCAGGGGACTTCATGGGGTGCTGGGCTCCATGGAAGGCTCCCAGGAAGGCCTCAAGCAAGAAACACCCCACCCGCCGCGTTATTGCTCCGACCCCCTACCTATTCTTTTTTTAAGGAAAGGGAAAGAGAAGAATCAGGACAGAAACTTTGCTTTTTAGTTGCTCAGCCAGCCGCCGCTACCGCATACCGCTGGCACTAAATGTTTGCAGGGCCCTGGAACTGCACAACTGTAAAGTGGGCGGGTACTGCCACCTGGCGGTCACTGGAGGGACTGACACGGATCTCTTGCTTTTCCCCCTCCTGCTCAAACGGACAGCGCCTTTGGCCGTTCTGACAGGTAGTTTCCTCGTGATCTTTGTGGTCAGTGCCTAGTGGATGGTCACATAGTTCATGAAAATGCTCCATGCAGAACTCTGGCGGGTGGAAAGCCCGATCGTCGTCATAGTTACAGTTATATTTCCTTTCCTGCCTTAATTTTCCTGCCTTACTTTACTTGGGTGCAGACCCTTGGGAAGCAATGAAGGAAAAAGCAGGAGGGTCACCTGCCGGCTGCAGTGCCGAGCTCCTCGTCCAGTCTGAATCTCTCCCGCAGCCCTCTCGCTCCGTCAGGTCATCCTGCAGATGGACCCCGGGGACCTAGAGGGGTTAATGACCCAATGACACAGTTGGCAGAACTTATAGCATCTCCCTATAGAAGTACCCAGGGAGAACTTCCTGCTAGAGGGACATGTCTCTGCTTTGGGCTTCCCAGAGGGGAAGCCACCAGCCACGATGGCGATTGGTGGACAGGGCGCCAGCATAGCCCAGCGTCACATCTGTGTGGACTTTCCATTCAGCTCAGTGGGAATGGCCATGCGGGCAGTGACTCCTCTGGACAGGGCGGCTCTGAGCTCCGAGCCCAGGACCATGGACATTGCTGTTCCTCTATGTCCCACGTCACCAGCCCCTGGAGCAACTGGACCCCAGCCTTGGTGGTCTTGTCGCTGAGGTGGCCTGTGTGGGGAGGGAGGTCTACTCCTCTGTGTCCCAGATGTCCTTCCCGAAGGGTCATTCGAGGCTCTGGGGTGGCCAGAGTCCACACTGGTAGGTCCCATGGCCTGCCCCATGCCATGGGGCAGTTTTGGTGACTGGTGTGGGTGACAGAATTAAGGCTTGGGGACCAGGGCTGGGGCCAGGTGGTCCAGAAGCAGCTGAGGTGGGGGTGTGGGTGTGGGTGGGGGCCCCTGGCTCCTTTGACCTCTCCATGACCCCTTGGTCTGGAAGCTTCCCTCAGTGACAGGGCGAGTTGGAACCAGAAGAGGGAGCTCAGGCTGAATGGCCTTAAAATTAAAATTAAGTAAGAAAATACATAAATAAATACCACCTACGGCTCAAATCCAGGTCCTCAACACACACACACACACACACACACACACACACACACACACACACACACAGTCTTTGGCATAGTAGGCCTGGGACGCCCCCTCGTGGCCACACTTATAATTTTGTTAGCCATAAACTTTTCCTTGCAGGGTTGGAGATTACAATCACCAGGCATATGGGAGATGGCCTTCATTTTTTTTTTTTTTTATTTTTAAAAAGTTTTTTCTTAAGTTTAATGGCGTGACAAGATTCCGTTACTTTTTGCAAAACGCTCCTAGTCCACCTCCCCTCCCTGTCCTCTCTCGGGGGTCCTTTCCTGGCCCCTGGGGCTAAGGTCTACACAAAATCTAGCTGGGCTTGCGGGGGTTTACCCCTGGCCGCCTCTGGGCAGCTGCTTCCAGTAAGCAGTACCGGGTCTTCTCAGATCTGGCTGCTCCTCAGACGTCGAGGCTGGGTCCCAGATTATGCGGGATCCCCCTTTCTCCTGCCAGTGGAGTTGGGCAGCCTGGGTAGGGAGCCTCCGCAATGGGGGGTAAAGATTCTGGATCCTCTGCGTCCTCTGGGAGAGGTGCGAGAGCAGCGCTTCCAGCTAAGCTCCCCCATTGCGGCGCAGCTCGTCCCTTTCTGCGTCTGCGATGGAGGGTAAGGGTAAACGCCGACCCGGCTATTGAGCGTCAGGGCGGGCGCGTGTTCATGCATGTGTGCGCAGACACTTGTGCACGTTCACGTGTGTGTACGAGCGTGTGAGCGTGCCCGGTAGCGCGTGTCCGTCTGTGCCTTCGCATCATGCATGTTCGTGTGCGTGCCTGCACATGCACGCGTGCCTGCGTCCACGCGCTCGTGTACGTGCGTGTTTGTGCGTCTGTGCGTGTGTGCTCGTGGCTGTGAAGCGGATCTGAGGTGCGCCGCCCGCGGCTGGCAGAGCCCCCGCACTGCAGCGGCCCCAGAACGTGCCCTTCCGACAACTTCTCTCTGCCCACGGCGTCTGCCCGCCGCCTCCGGAGCCTGGCATCGCCAGTCTGTCTGTACCAGGCCAGCTTTCGCTTTGCTCCCCTCTTTTCTGCTTGGCTTAGTTTTGTTCTGGGGGTCGCGCCCAGTGGTGATTTCCAGCTCAGTGCTCGCTCCTGGTGGTTCAGGGGAACCAGCTGGCGCCCGAGGTCCCGCTTGGGGCTCCCGCTTGCAAAGCCCTTGCTCTCTGCCTGTGCCCTGTTGGATCCCACTGAGGGCGTTGTGCGGCTTCTCCCTGGGTCCCTCTGACGCTTGCATCCACCTGTCTGGCCTCTTATTCCGGGGCGGAGTCGCATTCCCTGGATGCACACGCTGCCCCCCGCCCCTGTCAGTGGACTTCGGGATTTTCCCTCTATGGTTAGGAGTAAGGAAGGCAGCAGGGGACGTGCTGACATCGAGGCACATTTCACAGGTGTGGAACTCGAGGCCCTGGAAGCTAGGTGAGCCCCTGCCATTGGAGACCCTAGACTGGGCCCCTGAGGCCAGCCTGGTCCACCCTTCTGCTGGGTGGGGATGGCCCCCTCCTACCCTAGACTCCTCCTCCTCCTCCCCCCCCCTCCTCCCTTCCTCTCACTCATTTCTCATGGAGGCCTTGAACACTGTTTATGGTTGTACCGGTGGTCAGTTCCGTAGGGCCTGGAGCCCAGTGACTAAGGGTTGCGTGAGGGACGGGAAAGCGCTGGAGGGAGCCCTCAGGGAGGGGCAGCGAGTCAGAGCACAGCACAGAGGAGGAACCGGGGAGGGGGCTGTCCCAGGGACGGAGGTGGGGTTCCTCCAGCCGGACCCCCCCAGAGCCCCCTCACTCCCAGGGCCCCAGAGTCATTCCCACAAGCACCCTGAGTGGAGGGAGTCTGTTGCTTCCAAGCGGAGCTCAGGGCCACCCATGGAGCCTGGAGCTGTCCTTGGGGACTGAAGGTCATAGGTCGAAAGTCAGAGGTCGGGCTCATATACCTGCTGCTGGAGGCAGGTGCAGAGCAGGCTTGGGGGGGCAGCGCCGGTGAGCGTTGTCCTGTCGGCTGGTCCCGCCTGGTGGCCCCTTGGGTCACTCTTACCGCAGAGCTCCGGTCCTGCTGTGGTGATGCCCAGTCAGGCCACACGCCTCAGCTGGGTCCTTGTGCACTGGGTGCCGTGGGCGCAGGGACTGTGGGACCCTCACCCCCGGCTTCCCAGCTGCTGCTCTGCTGCCACGAGGTTGTGTTTGTGAGTGTGTGAGCGTGTGTTAATGTAGGAGCTTGTGTGAGCATGTGTGTGATCATGTGTGAGTGTTTGCGTGTATTTGAGCAGTGTGAGTGTGTGAGTGTATGTGAGCAGGTGTGAGTGTTTGTGAGAGTGTGTATGTATGTGAGCTGTGTGAGTGTGTGTGTGAGCATGTGAACATCTTGAGTGTGTGCTTGTGTGAGCATGTTTGTGAATGTATGAGTGTGTGTATCTGTGTGAGCATGTGTGAACTTCCTTGCTTCCTTCCCTTCCTTCCTTCCTTCCTTCCTTCCTTCCTTCCTTCCTTCCTTCCTTCCTTCCTTCCTTCCTTCCTTCCCTTCCTTCCTTCCTTCCTTCCTTCCTTCCCTTCCTTGCTTCCTTCCTTCCTTCCTTGCTTCCTTCCTTCCTTCCTTCCTTCCTCTCCTCCCACCCTCCCTGGATCCCTCCCATTAGCGTCTCCTTATTCAGATGTATGCAGCTGTGGCAGAGGTGCTCATCCTTGTCATGTAACCGCATTTTCCCTCTACTGGAGGCCCTGAGATGGGGATTTCCCCAGCTAATGGTAGGGGGTCTTGAGTGACGTTTGAGTGGTGCCTGGGGCATTGGGATTTGGGGAGGCTGTTTCCACACAACCTGTAGAATCTTCCAGGGTCCTTCAGCATCTCTGTCCCGTCTCCTGCCCTTGACTCCCAATGGTTGGTCCCAGGGATGGCCACTGACTTCTGGCAAGCTCACTGTAACAATGTATTGCACCAGAGCGAGGGCAACACTACTCAGTTTCCCATAGCGGGGTACTGCACACTGCCCCAAGCCTGCTCGCCCCCCGAGGTGCAGCCATGCAACCACTCACTTGGGTCTGGTTTCACGCTGGCTCTAGTGTGATAACTCTAGTTACCAGGCTGCCAAAGGGGTCAGACTGGCCCGCGTTGAAGGGTGTGACCTCTCAATCTAGTCTGACCTTTCAAATTCTCATCTCCAGTGGCATTTCCTATATTTTCCACTGGAGGGCGACGTGTCTCTGTCTATACCCGGAACGCTGGTTTCATGGACATTACTCTTGGCGGTGCTCGGACCTTATGAGATGCCTGGGATAGAAGCCGGGTTAGCCGCAGGGCTGCGGCGCAAGGCAGGCACCCCACCCTTTGTGCGATCGTTCCGTGCCGCTCCGCACTCAGTCTATTAAGGCCCATTTTTTAATTTTAATTTTATTTTTTATTTTTTTTTATTATTATTATTTTTTGCTTTTTGGGGTCACACCCGGCAATGCTCAGGGGTCTCTCCTGGCTCTGCACTCAGGAATTACTCCTGGCGGTGCTCGGGGGACCATATGGGATGCCGGGGATTGAACCCAGGCCGTCCTGTGCAAGGCAAACGTCCTACCCGCTGGGCTATCGCCTCCGCCCCCATTTTTTTATTTTTAATTTTTAAAAGTTTTTATTATACCACCGTGAGGCATACAATTACAAAGGTGTTCATAATTGGCTCTTGGTAATACAGTATTCCAGCACCCATCCCTCCACCAGTGCCCCACTTCCACCACCAATGTACCCCCACCCCTCCCTCCCACTCCCCAGGCTGCCTCAACGGAGGTGTTAAGGCCCGCATTAGCACTTTTAAAAGTGAGTAGATGGAATTGCATAGCAAAAGCCAGAAGACCCCAACCCCGGTGCTCCCAGAAGCAGGTGGAAGCCTGGCACGTCAGACATGGTGTGAGACCCATAAGGGAGTGAGCACAGACCTGGCCTCCGCCTGATCAGCACTGCCGTTCCCCACGGGGCGTGCGCTTGCATTTGTTTTGCTCATTCATCCTCTCTGTTCCTCCTTTATTCTCCACCCTATTCAAGGAGAACACAGCTTAGCCGGGCATTGCTTCACCTAGAGCCAACCTCTGACCTGCCCTTTCTAGCTAGAATTAGAATTGTTTGCCAAGCTCAAGAGAAACAGGAGAAATGTGGGATCCAAGTGAACTGAACCCCAGGGAGACATCTCTCCCAGGGGAGTCTGGTGGTCTTTTTGTTTTTCGTTTCTTAGTTTTGGGACCAACACCCAGCACTGCTTAGGGCTTACTCGTGGTCCTGTGCTCAGGGCTCCCCCTGGTGGGACTTGGGGACCTTACTGCGTGACAGGGAGGTACTGGGTCGGCCGCTTGCAAGTGCCCTGCCACTTTATTATCTCTCAAAAGAGGCAGAATTTGCTAAATTTCATTGACGATAGTGTAGAGTGCTGATTGATATCTAACATCTCGTTGGCCAGAAGTATAGAGAGCTGCTTGATATCCAAGATCTCATTGGCTGAGAGTGTAGTGAGTGGATCTGTGAGCTCATTGATGAGAATGTAGCATACTGAGTGATATCCAAAAGCTCATTGGCTGAGGGTGTAGAGTGCTAATTGACATCCAAGAACTCACTGGCAGAGAGTGGATTACCATCAATGCTCTCATTGGCTGAGAGTGTAGAGCGCTGATTGATACTCAAGAGCTCATTAGCTGAGAGTCCATGGGTTGAGAATAGAATTCCGTTGACATCCAAGCAGTCACATAGGCCACAGTTTATTTTGATGAGGAAACGTTGGACAAAAACTGCTGTTGTAAGGAATCCAACACAAACACTTTACACTTCCCAGTGTGTTAATAGGAATCTGCATTAACGTTCTGTGATTAGCAAAGTTCTAGGCACGCTGTGGCTTAAAACATTCACTATCACTATCACTATCTTCCCGTTCATCATCTATTTGCTAGAGCAGGCACCAGTAATATCTCCATATGTCCTGTCTCATGCTGGCAGAACCCAAAGGAATCTGCTTGCTCCAGGAACATAAAGAGCCTCAAACCATTCCATCAGGTCATGGGAATGACGTAATATAGATGTTACTGGTATTTGGCATATCAAATACCACACGAGCAGCTTGCCAGGCTTGCTGTGCAGGTGGTATACTCTTGTAGTCACCTCTAAATAAAGCATTTATTGATGAACCGTGTGGCTGCTAGCGATCTCGCAAGCCGGGCTGTGATAGTCTGGTCTGCTGGTGGAATTGTGACGAGAGGAAAGTCTGGATGTGGAAAATGGCGGGCCCCATGGAGTCAGGGGGTCGTCTGGCTTGTTGTGAGGTTCTGCTGGGGTGGCGGGCCAGGGCTAGAGTCCACTATGTCTCCCGGGCACCTCATGAGTGGCTGGGCACAGGGAGAGCAAGTAGCATCTCTGCCCCATGTCTGAGAGT
>JAJIBD010016228.1:0-24119 GCA_021461705.1 Cryptotis parvus | reverse complement strand
TGTACATGCTCATGTCTCTGTGTGTTCATGTGTGACCTGTGAGGTATGTGCACAGAGCATTTGGGGGTGTATACTCTAGGAGTTTGGGTGTTACTGGGACGTGCGGGGCCCTTCTGAGGCTCTGAGGAACAGTGGGGACACATGGCAGTGGACCCCACCACGAGGGTTGGCTCCCTGCTCTATGGCCTCCTGAGGAGCTCCATGATTGAGGGGCTTTAGGCATGGGAGGTCGCTTCTGGGATTTGGCCCACAGCTGTGAGCAGAGCTGTAATCCTGGGGGGTCTTCCATGCCCGCAGCCCCCACATTACCAGGAGGCCCCCTAGGACAGTCACCCGCAGCGCCTGAGTGTCCAAGATGCCCTCTGAGGCCTCTGCTCACAGGAAGGGAGGAGTGTGGGGGGCACGGTGGGACACAGGGGTGGCTCCTGCTGTCCCTGGTGGGTGCTCTGACACCTGCGGATGCTTCCACCTCTGACTCTGAGGAGATCCTGTGTCCCGCAGTCTGCAGGCTTCGGGAGACAAGCAAGAAACTGCCCGATGGGGCCCCCAAAGACAAGCAAAGGCGAGCCCGAGGTGAGTGGGTCAGGGCCAGAGTTTGGGTGCTGGCCAGCCCTGCTCGCTATAGTGCTCAGGTGGGCGGGGGGAGGGTTGGGTGTTGACCAGCCCAGCTTGCTAGAATGCCTGAGTCAGGGCCAGCATCGGGCAGCTCTGTGTGCCCCTCCTCCACCTCCCTGTGCCGATGGAGTGTGGCAAAGGCCGGGGACAGTCTTTGGAGCCAGCGCCAGGAGGAGACTGAGAACCTCAGTGCCAGGGTCCCGCGGCTGGGCCTTGCCCACCACCACTGCCCCATGTCTGATGGAGTGGCAGCGGCTGCAGTGGTGAGGCATCGCAGGAGGGCACCTGCCACCCTGGAGGTGCTGGGCAGGCCAGCGGAAGGGTTCCAGTGCTGAGGGCGTCCTCGTCAGGGGTGGAGCTACACCTGCCATCCACATGGCGCTGCCGGCTGACACCTCCCATTCTCTCTTCTCTCGGAGGCTGAGCTGTCCAGAGCGTCCAGATCCATGGTTACAAAGACGTCAAAGGCGGCCAAGAACTCCCTGGAAGGTACCACAACCCATCCCTTTGTCAGTGAAGACACAGCCTGTGGCTGTGCACTGGGCAGTCTGGGGGGTGGTTGGGGGGCTTCAGGGTGATGATGTGTGAGAAAACGAGGCAGGAGACATGAGGGACAGGGAGTGTGAAGGACGGGAGGGGACAAGTGGATGTGCCACCTGCCCATGTAGGTTTGGTTGCTCCTCTAAGTAAGTCTTGTCACCGTTTCAAAGACTAAGTGGGATCTAAAGCCCAGGAGGCAGGATCCTCACCACGAGGTGCCCTGAGGTGGGGTCCCCACATGTGGTGTTCTGATTTGGGGTTCCAAGATGAGGTGCCCTGAGGCCGAATCCCCCACATGTGGGTTTTTATTTTTTTGCTTTTTTTGGGTCACACCCGGCAATGCTCAGGGGTTACTCCTGGCTCTGCACTCAGGAATTACGCTTGGTGGTGCTCGGGGGACCATATGGGGTGCGGGGATCGGTCAGCCGCGTGCAAGGCAAACACCCTCCCCGCTAGACTATCACTCCAGCCCCCACTGTTGTCTTGCACTGAGGTGGGGTTCCCAATGTTGTGTCCTGAGGCGGGGTCTCCCCACACATGGTGCACCGAGGCAGCGCTCCACTTGTATGTGTGAGCCTTTCTGTACCATGGCATTTCTTTTCCTGTCGCGGTGTCCATGGGGCGTGCTCAGGCCCAGGAGCTCCCCAGGGATGTTCGCCACATGGCTGTCCCCCACTGTGTCCCGCAGGTCTGTCTCAGGGTTCCCTGACTGGGGAAGGCATGCTTGGGTGCACCCGGGCAGTGAGGGCACAGCCACTGGGGGTCCCTCCCCCATATCCTGCCTCCAGCACCGGACGCGTGTCTCCCCAAGCTGCGCTCCCCACCCCCGCTCCCACACTCCAGACTGTTCACTTCTTTTTGGTGTTTTATCAGAGAATTTATTGCTGGGGCTGTGGTTTGTCGGACATTTCCATGGTTAATCTTTAAGTCATTAGTTTAATTTCTGGTATAGCATGACACTTTGTTACTTTATTTTCATTTTCCCGCAGTGGGATCTACTGTCTTCAGCTTGGACCTGGCAGTTCTCGGGGCGGTGGCGGCAGGGTGGGAATGGGGGCCTGCGGCGGCGTCAAAACCCCTCACCTTGTCCCCTCCGCACCCAAGCTCATTGTGGCCCTCCCTGAATGATTCTTTTTTTTTTTTTTTTTGGCTTTTTTGGGTCACACCCGGCGATGCTCAGGGGTTACTCCTGGCTCTGCACTCAGGAATTACTCCTGGCGGTGCTCGGGGACCATATGGGATGCCGGGATCGAACCCGGGCTGGCATGGCGGCCGTGTGCAAGGCAAACGCCCTACCCGCTGGGCTATCGCCCCGGCCCCCTTGACTGATTCTTGCTCTGTGACACAAGGTAGCCTGGGCTGGCTGCTCGTCCAGGCATGTTCAGCCATGCGACTCGTGCACACATGCACACACGTGCCGCTCACATGCACTCACATATGCGCTCATGCAGCACATACATGCCACTCACTTGTGCACATGCAGCACACATGTGCATACTCACATGCACTCACATCTATGGACACACATGCACTTGCATCCTTTACGCACATTTACATGGCACACACATGTGCACTCAAACATGTACACCTGCAACTCATGGGCATGTGCTCATCCTCATATATATACACCACATACATGCGCCTGGCACACAGGACACATGCACACACTTGCACACACACAATCTGCCCAGTACACCTGCCCTTTGCCCTTCTCAGAGGCTCGGTCCCTGCTTTGATGGCCGTGTGGGTATGATTTGGGGTGTGCTGTCCCCCGTCTCTGCAGACTGCTCCTATGGTGTCCTGCCCTCCCTGCCCGTGGTCTAGGGCTTGGGATTGGCCCTGGCTGCTTCTAGCTGCCCCTCTCTCTGGTCAGCCTGTGGGGTGGGGGATGCGGAGGGCCGTCCTGCCCCGGGCTCTGGCATGTGTCCACTGGTCCCGTCGCTGTGCCTTTCACCCACCTTCCACCTGCCTGTTGCCCGTTGTCCACCTGTCTGCCTCTCTAGGCTGTCTGTCCATCCGTCTGCTTGCCTGTCTCTAGGCTGTTCATTTGTTGGTCTGTCTAGGCTATCTGTCTCTCCGTCTATTCCATCTGTCTGGGCTGTCCCTGCCACTGTGGCCTTGAGCCTCCTCGTGGGAGCAGGGCCTGCAGGAGATCCTGGGTTGCAGTGAGTCGGGGGCCGATCAGGGGCCTGCAGACAGCTGGGAGAGGGGACCTGTCTTGACATGGCGTGGGCTATCCTCAGTGTGCAGCAGGCTAGGGGGCTGAACAGAGAAAGAGCCAGGAGCCCCAAAAAGTGGGGTTTGGGGAAGGGTGAAGCAGGACAGGCAGGCGCTGGGCCTAGTGTCCCAGTCAGGGTCCGTCAGTGGTGCCTTTGGGGACACTGGTTGGGCAGGACTGGACGGCCCCTTTGGCAGTGGGCATTGCTGCGGGAGCCAGCAGGCGGAGGCAGAACCAGGACCAGACTTGGAGGCCTGTGGTGGCTGGAGGGGGAGCAGAGCCCGTCCGCCTGAGCCTGTGGGAGCTGCCCTGGCCCACAGGCCATGATGGCCAGAGGAGCTGGAGGCTGAGCTACATCCCCCACCTTGGTCAGACAGGAGCTCGCCGTCGAAGTGAGCCAGCGTCATGGGTGACCTGGCACAAGCCCTGCCATGGCCAGCGAGCCGCAGACATGGACCCTGACCCTTAAAATGCTCTTCGCTGTCTCACTATCAGGAAGGAAGGAAGTTCAGATCTCCACTAAAGTCTTAGATCCCGTAGTGCGTGGAGGGAAGCGCGGAGCAGAGCAGGAAGTGGCAGCTCCAAAGATAGGTAAGAGGACTAGCCTGGTGTGGCCTGGCCGCCCTACGGCCAGCCCCCTGCCATAGCCCCCACGGCCACGCCTGCCACGGCCCCCAAGGCCACGCCTGCCACGGCCCCCACAGCTAGTGCCTCGCCATGGCTCCCCACGGCCAGCACCTGGCAAGGCCCCAACACTGGCTCCTGTGTTCCTGTGGTCTCTGAGGTGCGGCCCTAGCCCCACGGTGCCACATCCCTGTGTGTGCCGTGGTGCCGCTGCTCGTGTCTTGCCAGCTTCCTTCCTCCGAGCTGCAGAGAGCTCAGCTCACCTCGTGTTCCTCGTGTCTGTGGCCTTTCCTGGGCAAGGGGGTGTGCTGCCCCATTCTGGCATGGGAGGAGGGGACTCGGCTGCTGGCCCTTTGGTGTTGGCACTCTGGGGGCATGGGGTGCACGGGGCAGGAGTCAGCAGCCCCTGTTGGCTGAGCTTTGCCAACTCCCCAAAACCTTAGGAGTCCCGAGCGCCGGTTGAGACACCATGTGGCTTGGGTCACACCCGCAATGTCAGGGTTACTCCTGGCTCTGCACTCAGGAATCACTCCTGGTGGTGCTCGGGGACCATATGGGATGCCGGGATCGAACCCGGGCCAGCACTGGCCGGCCAAGTGCAAGGCAAATGCCCTACCCACTGGACTATCACTCTGACCCGTGATATGAATCTTGACTGGAGGGAAAATAGCCCTTTTTCCTGCTGAACTTTTTGCCCTCTAACCTTTGACCTGTTAGGCCAAGCTAGTACTTGTGCTTTGCATCCCTTTGGGAATGGGTCTTGGTCTGTCCCTGGTGCCTACATATGACATGCCCCTAGGACTTTCTCCCCCTCCCCACAGGCCATGGGATTTTCCCTACGTGCCTGGGGTGCCCCAACCCTCCAGCAGGAAACAAGGTTTCTCAGGCACAGCAGGGTTGTGCCACTGAGACAACAGAGGGGACCCCTTGGTGTATGCAAGGTCTAGCAGACAGTGGGGACCCTTGGGCCATACAGGACCTGGATACAGTGGGGGACCCCTTGAGCCATACAGGGCCTAGATACAGTGGAGACCCTTTGGGGCATGGGGGTCCTGCCCTGGCTTCCCTAGGTGTGGGCTGACAGTGGGCAGGGGGGGAAGAAGAGCTGTGTCATGTTACGAAATAGGAATGGGAGTGCTTCTGTCCTAGACTATTGGAGAACAATGGGGTCCCTGACAAAATCCGGGAGCAGGGTCGGGATCCCCTTCTGCCCCAGGGGATCGGTGGCCGTGGACAGAGAAAGACTCATGAATCCAGCGAAGTTTTAAAAGGCTTTCTTTACTCACACTTGTTCTGGTATACAATTCAACACTAGGAAACCCCAGACTTTAGGTTCCTAGCTGGACCCTGGCCACGTGTAGGTTTAGAATCCTGGGCCAAGATGGCCGCTGCCACCTGCTAAGGCCCAGTAGGGAAGAGAACAGAGAGGAGGAGAGCAGAAGCAGAGAGCAAAGAGGAAGAGGAAAAAAGGTGTGGAAGAGAGCATATCTTATATCTTTTCAGCCCTGACTGGCCCACATCAACGGAAAGCAGTTAGGGTCAATTCACCTCAGGTAACATATCCCAGGACCTCACCTAGTCCCATTGAAATGTTAATATTACCCCAGCCAAGGCTGCAAGCCCTCGGTTTTCCGGCAGGCCCTATGCAGATGGGCGGAAGGGCATGTATCTGTACCAATGGATATTCTACAGCCGGGTATATATTTCTCCAAGCCTTCACAAGATTCTCGTCTTTACTTCATAGTTGTTTTGTATATTAGCCTTTAGACGTATTAGAGAGCCACACTTGCTTGCTTGGAGGCAAAGAGCATTTCTCTCTGATCTAATTATGCTTAGAGATCCAACATAGCCAGGTAAAAAATACTGTAAGATTTGTCTAGTCCCACGATGATTGTGATAGCATGAGAGAAAATATTTATACCAGCTAACATAGAATATAAAGATATACTGCCACATAGTCACAGATTCAAACTGTTTTCCTGCCCTTATCTACAAAGGGGCCTGTAGGATGTAACTCCAGGCAAGATGCAGAGACTCTGGGCAACAGTGTACTGCATCACTGGGCCGTGATAGGCGTCACTTAATTCCCTGAGCCCCCTATTGCCCCCCACCCTCCATCTGGGCCCCCGGGCTGGGTGGGGGAACCAGATGTTCAGCTGCTTCTCAGTGGGGCACCCCTGGTGGCTGGCTGAGTGCTGCGCTCTGTCTCCCCAGGGCCCCTGTCTTTAGGGCCACGTGCAGGTGTGGCTGGTCCTGGGCTGGTGTTGGCAGCCTCTTGCCTTGATCCTTATGGAGCAGGACCCTGGGCTAGGTTTGTGTGAGCCTGGCTGCACCTGTCCTGCCCAGCTGGTGTTGTGGGTCTGTGGCTGCTGGCTGGTTCCTGGTGTTCTGGAACACTCTCCCCTGTGGGATTTCCTGGCTCCACGGCTCCTGTTCTTCACGACAAAGTAGGAGCAGAAGGGAAGGATCATCCTTGCACCTGTGGCTCGAGCCTGGGAGTGCCGTTACTGCCCCTCTGGGAGCCCCGCTGTCCCCGGACCGGCCGTCTATGTGTAGGGCCCGGCTGGTGCTGTTTCCGGAGTGCGCTTTGGGGTGTGGGTGTGCCTGTCCTTGCTTCTGTGTGAGATGTCTGCAGTGTGACCATTGTCCAGATACCACAGTGTGGAGCATCAGGCCTGCAGGGGGCTCCTTGGGACACTTTCCAGAGGACACTCCTGGGTAGGGACGGTGTCCCATGAGAGGGTACTGACCCTCTGTCCTCCCTTTCATGTCAGGGCCTGGGGTTGTCGATGGACACTCAGCCAGTGTTCCTGAGAGCCACCCAGCCGGGTGTGGCCTGAGAACCCAGAACCTGAGGTCACAGAGAAGCAGAAAGGTAAGGACGGCCCTGCCAACCCCAGTGTCCCCCTCAGTGTTCCCACACTGGGGATGGCACTGTCACCCCCCACCCCACCAGGTCCCGCGCTGTGGATGGTGCTGACACTCCCTGTGTCTGCTGGGGGGCCTTGCTTGGGGCCTGTAGTCACCCCAGACCCCTTGTCTGTTGAGGCTCACATGTCACCGCTTGCCTTGGGATTCTGTCCTATGGCCTCTCCTTTGGCCCCTGACTTCTCAGAGGATGTGCTGCAGACCCTGATAGATAGTGCCGGAATCTTCTAGGAACACGTTTCAGAATCAGGACTGGGGCTCCCCAAGCTTAACTGTGACCCCAGGTTGCATGGTGGGAGGGACCTTTGAGTCAAAGTGGGGTGCTGGGGGGCTCCGTCTGGAAGGAGCAGTTGTGTGTGGTGTGTGCCTGGGAGAGCCCAGGAGTCAGGAAGGGCTGCACAGCTGTGTCTGTCTGTCTGCTGAGGGTTCAGAGGGCAGAGACAGGCCCTGTCTGTCTGTCTGCTGAGGTGTCAGAGGGGAAAGATGGGCCCTGTGTGTCTGTCTGCCTGCTGTGGGGTCAAGGCAGGGCCTGGGCTGGAGGCTGATGCTGGCAGCCTGTAATGTGGAGAGGGAGGTTTGGTCCGTGTGGGGATGGGGGGTGGGCGCCCAGGGGCGCAGGTGCCACTGGTGGGGCTCCTGGGATAGGTGGGCTCAGTGCTGGGCACTGTCGCCCCTCACGAGCCTCTGTCAATCCCCACAGCCCTGTGGGCAGAGGTGGGGTCTCAGTGGCCCTGCTGGAGCCCTGTCCTCGGGAACTCCCTACCGCACTGTGGAGGGCCCCTCAGTGGCCTCAGGACAGCGGGGCCTCCCGCCCTTTCCATCAGCGCCAGAGGGCTTGGGGGTGTGTCTGTGGCCCCTGGCAAGACCTCACCTGTCCTGTGCTTCTTTCCAGCAGACTCCCGGCGAAGCAGGTGAGCTGGCTTGGTGGGGTGAAGCATGGTTGTGCAGGTGTGGGGTGAGGCGTGGCTGTGGGGTGAGGCGTGGCTGTGGGGTGAGGTGTGGCTGTGTGGGGTGAGGTGTGGCTGTGGGGTGAGGCGTGGCTGTGGGGTGAGGCGTTGCTGTATGGGGTGAGGCGTGGCTGTGGGGTGAGGCGTGGCTGTGGGGTGAGGTGTGGCTGTGGGGTGAGGTGTGGCTGTGGGGTGAGGTGTTGCTGTATGGGGTGAGGCGTGGCAGTGGGGTGAGGCGTGGCTGTGGGGTGAGGTGTGGCTGTGGGGTGAGGCGTGGCTGTGGGGTGAGGCGTGGCTGTGGGGTGAGAGGCGTTGCTGTATGGGGTGAGGCGTGGCTGTGGGGTGAGGCGTGGCTGTGGGGTGAGGCGTGGCTGTGGGGTGAGGTGTTGCTGTATGGGGTGAGGCGTGGCTGTAGGGTGAGGCGTGGCTGTGGGGTGAGGCGTGGCTGTGGGGTGAGGCGTGGCTGTGGGGTGAGGCGTGGCTGTGGCTGTGGGGTGAGGCGTGGCTGTGGGGTGAGACGTGGCTGTGGGGTGAGGTGTGGCTGTGGCTGTGGGGTGAGGTGTAGCTGTGCGGTGAGGCATGTCTGTAGCTGTGGGGTAAGGCGTGACTGTGACTATGGGGTGAGGTGTGACTGTGGGGTGGGTGAGGCATGGCTGTGTGACTGGGGTGAGACGTGGCTGTGGCTGTGGGGTGAGGTTTGGCTGTGGGGTGAGGCGTGGCTGTGTGGCTGTGGGGTGAGGTTTGGCTGTGGGGTGAGGCGTGGCTGTATGGGATAAGGTGTGGCTGTGTGGGGTGAGGTGTGGCTGTGAGGTTAGGCGTGGCTGTGGGGTGAGGTGTGGCTGTGGGGTGAGGTGTGGCTTAGTGGCTGTGGGGTGAGGCGTGGCTGTGGGGTGAGGCGTGGCTGTGGGGTGAGGCGTGGCTTGAGGTGAGGTGTGGCTGTGGGGTGAGGCGTGGCTGTGGGGTGAGGTGTGGGTGAGGTGTGGCTGTGTGGGGTGAGGTGTGGTTAGTGGCTGTGGGGTGAGGTGTGGCTGTGTGGGGTGAGGTGTGGCAGCGTGGCTGTGGGGTGAGGTGTGGCCGCGTGGCTGTGGGGTGAGGTGTGGCTGTGGGGTGAGGCGTGGCTGTGGGGTGAGGCGTGGCTGTGGGGTGAGGTGTGGCTGTGTGGGGTGAGGCGTGGCTTTGTGGTAAGGAGTGGCTGTGTGGGGGTGAGGTGTGTGTGGCTTAGTGGCTGTGGGGTGAGGTGTAACTCTGTGGTCCGGGAAGCTCAGGCCCCTACTGTGGCAGGTGTGTCTAAGGCCGCTCAGGATTTCTCCCAGAGCATGAAGTTCTGTTTCCTGTTTGCAGTCTGGGTTCTCCTGCCATTGCCGTCAGAGTAGCTGAGCACAGTACTGGGGCGTCCCTAAGACAAAAACTTGGCAAATTCCATTTCTTTTTGCATTTGCTAATAAGTTGTAACAAGCCTAATTGTCCTTTATTTGTTCGTTGGGGGGCTGGTGCTGGTGTTCGTTGGGGGCTGGTGCTCTCAGGCGTCTTCACCTGAGCTTGGGCCCCAGAGTAGGAGGGGTGTCACCAGCTGCCTCGCCCACAGGACACGGGCCTGGTTTGGGCTATAGAACTCATGCAGGCTGCCCAGCCAGAAAACACGTAAATGCAGGAACTGTGAGAAGAGGGCCCTGGGGGCCCCGTCCCTCCTTAATGTCCTTCCTGTGCTCGGTCACATGCTCTGAGCACTGCTGCAGCCACATGCTGACGTGCTGGCCACCACGGGAGAAGATGGCCAGCGAACCTCAGGGCCCTACAGTGCCCAGGATGGGTTTGGTTCTCACTCCCACCAGGCCCTCCTCCTCCTCCCTCCCTCCTCTCCCTCTCTCCCTCTCTCCTCCTTTTTTCCCTCCCCTCCCTCCTGCCTTCCTCATCAGCGACTCTTGTGCAGATGCAGTGGGGGCCACTGTGCAGGGGAAGCCGGAGGGCCCCGAAAACCCTGAGGCGCCCAGTGAGCTGACTTCTGCCGCCAGGTCAGTGCCCTGTACCTCTGCCCTGCCTTGGGGCGGGGGTCAGCAACCCTCGCTCCCACCCCTGCCCAGCACTGGGGGTCTGCACCCTGGTCCCCTGCTCCAGCCCTGCATATCTCTACCTTTGTGGTCTTGTGTGAGAACCATGTGTGCGGAGACCGAGAGTCAGAAATGTGGTCCTTTGGCTGAGGTGCCATGGTGCCCTGGGGGGTGCAGTGTGCAGGGGGGGGACTCGGGGCCTCCAGCTGCTTGTGAGCAGACTATCCGACACCCCAATTTCTTTTCCTGTGTTTGGTTCAGAAGAATAGCTCGTCCAGGGGAGCGCCCGGCCCGCACCACCCCGGGTCAGACGGCAGGAAAGCACTGAGGTGCTGACCTCTGACAGGTGAGGGGTGAGCAAGGGAGGGTCAGCATAGGTGAGGGGCCAGCATGTGTGAAGGTCAGCACGGGGCAGGGTAGTTAGTGCGGTCAGGGATCTGCAGGCTCGCTGGTCCCGTGATGAGGGGTCAGGATTGCGGAGCCTGTGAGCACTCACCCTCTCAGCGTGGGATTTCCTTCCATTCAGGACCGGGAATGGGAAAACTGTCTCAAACGTGATCATTGACAGTCAGGCAGCTGACAACGAGGGACGAGCAGTTTGTGGTGGAGGCTGCCCCACAGGGCCCCGAGCTGGAGTCGGTGCGTGTCAGCACGCGTGCATGAGCTTGTATGTATGTTCGTGTGTGTGAGCATGTGAGTGTGTATGAGCGTGTGTGAGCTTGTATGTATGAGTGTGTGTGAGCGTGTGTGTGTGTGAACTGTACATATGAGTGTGTGTATGAGTATATGAGCTTGTATGTATGAGCATGTGTTATAAGCGTGTATGTGCGAACTCGTGTCTGTGTGAGCCAATACCTATGAATGTGTGAGCTTGTATTCTGAGCGTGTGTCAGCTTGCATGTATGTGTGAGAAGCTGTGAGTGTAAGCGTGTATTCAGTGGGCAGGACCACGGCTCAAGCCCATGAGGTGCCTGCCTGTGTCCCCTGCACTGCCTTCGTGTCCCCCACACTTCCCCCTGTCCCTCCACACTGACCCCTGTCCCTCCACACTGACCCCTGTCCCTCCACACTGACCCCTGTCCCTCCACACTGACCCCTGTCCCTCTACACTGACCCCTGTCCCTCCATACTACCCCATGTCCTCCCACACTACCCCATGTCCCCCACACTGCCGTATGTCCCTCCTACTGCCCCGTGTCCTGCCCCGCTTCCTGCCCCTCCTTCATCCTAGTTTGCAGATTGCTTTTTTTTTCTTTTTGGGTCACACATGGCAATGCTCAGGGGTTACTCCTGGCTCTACACTCAGGAATTACTCCTGGCAGTGCTCCGGGGACCATATGGGATGCCGGGGATCAAACCTGTGTTGGCTGCGATGCAAGGCAAACGCCTTACCCGCTGTGCTATTGCTCCGGCCCTGCTTTTTTTTTTTTTTTTGCTTTTTGGGTCACACCCGGCAATGCTCAGAGACTACTCCTGGCTCTACACTCAGGAATTACTCCTGGCAGTGCTCGGGGACCATATGGGATGCCGGGATCGAACCCAGGCCAGCACAGGCCGGCTCGGCTCGTAAGGCAAACGCCCTACCCACTGGGCTATAACTCCGGCCCCTTTTTTTTTTTTTTTTTTTTGGGTCATACCCGGCGATGCTCAGGGGTTACTCCTGGCTCTTCACTCAGGAATTACTCCTGGCGGAGCTCCAGGGACCATATGGGATGCCAGGGATTGAACCCAGGTTGGCTGCGGCTGCGTGCAAGGCAAATGCCCTACCCACTGTGCTATCACTCCGGCCCCATGCTGATTGTTTTGATGCCATCCTGGAGCTTGGTTCTGAGGATTTAGCAGGTCTGACCTTGGGACCAGGGCGAGCACAGCGGGAGGGCGCTGGCCTTGCACATTGCCGCTACCTGGGTCTATCCCCAGCACCCTGCAGGGTCCCCTCCTGAGCACTGCTGGGAGTGACTGATCATCACCAACACCAGATCAGGCCTGACTCTGTTTCAGGGGTGGGGGGTCTCCCCAGCATTGCTCAGGAGCCCCAGGGCCTCTCCTTGTGCTACTTAGCCAGCCAGGCTGGTATTTGGGGTCTAGGGGCCCGAGAACATGGTTCTGGGGACCCAGGGGATGAACTTGGGTTGCATGAGTGCAAGGTTGCCCCTCAGCCATGTTTCTTGTGCCCTTTCTCATACAGGGACCAGCCGTGGAACTGAAGGACGGCGAGAGGCATGGTGAGGCCAGGCCCTGCATGTCTGTGGATGTGCTCGGGGCTGGGGCCTGGGGTCACATGGCTGAGAGAGGGGAGGGGGCCCTGCGGTCATATGGTCGAGAGGGGCAGGGCCCTGAGGTTATGCCATGGATGGGAGAGGGGTCATGGGGTTTCACTGTGGGCAGGAGTGGGGTCTCTGTGCCCATGGCGGCCCCTTCAGCTCTGTGTGTGGCTGTGCTGGGCTGTCTCAGAGCTAGCAGGCACTGACAGACCCCGAGGTGGGCCTGTGTTCTTGCTGCTTGGTTGACGGTGACTCTGAGATATGGCTTTTCACAGGGGGCTCGCCAAAAGATCCTGGAGACCAAAAAAGACTATGAGAAGGTGCAGCATCCGAGGGCCGGCGAGAAGGTAGCCCCTATTCCCTGTGAACTCAGTGCCCCCACCCTCCCTGTGGTCTTAAAGCATCTCCCAGGGGCCCTCATGATAAGTGCATCACTTAAGCACCGATCCCTAGTGAGTAGGGAGAAAACGGGGGGTCTTTAGGTGAAGTGTTGCTTCCCTTGCCCTTTAGCCCTGTCCCGTTTCTGTCATGGGGGGCGTTGACCTTATGTGGGGGCCCGAGGTCAAGGCCAATGAACCATGTATATGGACCCTAGGGCTTCCCTTGTTTCGGTCTAGCCCCTACTCTTGGAGTTGAGGTCCCACTTCTCCCATTTCTGCTTGGCCCACCCTGGCTGGATGCTGCTGGGCTGGGTGCTGCATGTGCTTGAGAAAGCATCTCCCGTGAACTGACACTTTCCCCTGGTCTCTGACTCTCTCCTGTGGACTGATAATCCCCACAGTCTTTGGCGTTTCCTCGCAATCTCTGGGGCTGGGGTGGACCTCACAGAGGCAGCGAGGCAATCACCCTAGAGAGGGGCTTGGGCAGGGTGTGTGTGTGGGGTGTCAGCTCTGGAGCAGTTCAGACTCTGGAGGAGGGAAGAAGACCAAGGTGCTTGTTTTGTGGCCGCTGACTACTTAGATTCTTTATTTTGAAGTAGACGAGGATCTCGCGATATGGCTCCTTCTCTTTCGGTGCATTGCGGTTTGACCCGCTCTCCTCGCCTGCCGTGGCATGGGTGTGTTCTGGGAGCTGGTGCTGTGTGGCTCTTCCCCTCGGGTCAGTGTCTGGGACTCGGTCAGTGCTCAATGACCTGGGCATGAAGGCACCAGGTGGCAGCTGAGATGAGGTGCGCTGTCCAAGGGAGCATCTCTCAGGGACTCTGGGAACTGGTTGAATCTTGAAAATTTTTTTTTTTCTTTTTGGGTCATACCTGGCAATGCTCAGAGGTTACTCCTGGCTCTGCACTCAGGAATTACTCCTGGCAGGGCTCGGGGGACCATATGGGATGTTGGGGATTGAACCTGGGTCGGCTGTGTGCAAGGCAAACGCCCTACCTGCTGTGCTATTGCTCTGGCCCCCTTGAAATGTCTTTTTTTGTGCTTTTTTTTTGGGGGCGGGTCACACCCAGCGACGCTCAGGGGTTACTCCTGGCTCTGCACTCAGGAATTATTACTCCTGGCGGTGCTCCCCTTGAAATGTTTCTTGATGGATAAAGTGACACTGTGAACAGATCCTGTCAGACAATATGACATAATTACATTATAACACATTAGAATGTATATTATATAAATATTATAACAAATAGCATGTAAGGGGCAGCAGCTAGAGACAGTAACTCCAACACCGCCAGGAGTAACCCCCCAAATTTTTTTTATTTTGGTCACTAGATGGAGCAGTTTCATTACAAATCCTTTAACTTGAAGCACGTTCTTCAGATCCCTCTGGAGTGGTAAAAGTATTTCTAGTATGGATGCTTTGTAATGTCATCAGATGTTCTTTTTTGTTCCCCCTGGGAATTTTGTTTTCACTTAAGTTACATGTGCTTTTATATTTCTTCTCTGGTGAGTTATAATGGCTAAGCTGACAATACTGACATTGATTTTTTTTTTCTCTTTTGGTCCACCCAGCGATGCTCAGGGGTAAGTCCTAGCTCTGCACTCAGGAACTACTCTTGGCTGTGCTTTGGGACCATATGGAATGCCAGGGATTGAACTCAGGTCGGCCGCGCAAGGCAAACGCCCTACCCGCTGGACTATCACTCCGGCCCCTGACATTGATTTTTATCATAGCTCCATGTTTTATTCTTTCTTTCTTTTTTTCTTTTTCTTTTTTTTTTTTTTTTGCTTTTTGGGTCACACTCGGCAATGCTCAGGGGTTACTCCTGGCTGTGCACTCAGGAATTACTTCTGGCGGTGCTCGGGGACCATATGGGATGCCGGGATCGAACCCAGGCCGGCACAGGCCGGCCGCGTGCAAGGCAAATGCCCTACCCGCTGGACTATCACTCCAGCCCCTGACATTGATTTTTATCATGGCTCCATGTTTCATTCTTTCTGTTTTGATTTTGGGCCACACCCAGCAGTGCTCAGGGTTCACTACTGGCTTTGCACTCAAAAAAATCACTCTTGGCAGACTCAGGACCATATGGGGTGCCTGAGACAGATCCTGGGGCAGCCGTATGCAAGGCAAGAACCTTCCTCACTGGCCTATCACTCTTGCCCTCCTGTCTTACTCTTTAAGAGATGCTCCAGTGAGGGTTTCATGTTCCTGGAAAGGGTCTTCCAGCGTGTAGTTGGGTAATTATAGGTTTTGGAAATAAAATGGTTACCATGAAATTAATAGTAACACTCAAGGGAATTTACAGGTATATGCTGTGAATATGTTACAAAGCTACTTAGAACCATGGGAGTCCAGTGTGTGGTGTGATAGTTCACTCTGGACCATGGAGTCCCCTGTGTGTGCAGTGATCATTAAGTCTGCATGGTGGGGCCCCAGTGTGCAGTGTGATAGTTCATTTGGGACCATGGAGCCCCAGGGTGTGGTGTGATAGTTGGAACAGTGGAGCCCCAGTGTGTGGTGTGATAGTTCACTTGGAACGGTGGAGTTCCAGTGTGTGGTGATAGTTCAGTTGGAATGGTGAAGTCTCAGTGTGTGGCGTGATAGTATGGTGGAGTCTCAATGTGTGACGTGATAGTTAAGTTGGGATGGTGGAGGGCTAGAGCGATAGCCCAGCGGGTAGGGCGTTTGCCTTGCATGCGGACGGCCTATGCCGGCCTGGGTTCGATCCCGGCATCCCATATGGTCCCCTGAGCACCGCCAGGAGTAATTCCTGAGTGCAGAGCCAGGAGAAACCCCTGAGCATTGCCTGGTGTGACCCAAAAAAGCAAAAAAAAAAAAAAGTTGGGACGGTGGAGTCCCAATGTGTGGTGTGATAGTTAAGTCCCAGTGTGTGGTGTTGTTTTTTTTTTTTTTATTTGCTTTTTGGGTCACACTCAGCAATGCTTAGGGGGTTACTCCTGGTTCTGCACTCAGAAATTACTTCTGACCGTGCTCAGGAGATCATATGGGATGCCGGGATTGAACCCGGGTCTGGTCGCATGCAAGGCAAACGCACTGCCCGCTGAACTATAGCTCTGGCCCCAATGTGTGGAGTGATCGTTCAGTTGGGACCGTGCAGTACCCAGAGTATGAAGTGATCGTTCAAGTGGGACCATTGAGTTTCAGTGTGTGGAGTGATTGTTTAGTTGGGACTGTGGAACTCCAGGGTGTGGTTGAGAGTTCAGTCGTGACCGTGAGGTCCTGGAGTGTGGTGTGATCACTGTCAGATCTCATAGGACAATTGAGTTCTTTGTGGAGACAAAGATCTTGGTGTGGAGAAAGTATTCGTGTCTGTCTTTTGCCAGAAAAATGACTGGAACACAGAAAACTGTGTAAGTGTGTGGTTCCCTGGCATGCTCAGATCTTCAGGGCTGGGGGCTGTGTGCCCTCTCCATCCCACTGGCTCCTCAGGACTCAAGACTTTGGGTTTTGGGGCCACACCTGCCAGTGCTCAGGGCTGACTCCTGGCTCTGATCTCTGGGGCTACTCCTGGTGGTGCTTGGGGGACCATTTGTGGGGGTAGGGATAGAACCTGGGTGGGCTGCATCTCCTTTCTGTTCCTGTTGCCAACTGTGGTGTTGTGGCCCAGTTCAACCCGTGCTTTCTCTATGTTCTTGAGTTCTGGGCCAGTACTTCCCATGGCCTTCCTCCATGGCCAGCACAGAATTTCATCATCTGAGCAGGTGATGGTGGGGGGGCAGGGGGCAAGCTGTGGGGGAAGGACATGAGCTGCGGTGTCCCCTGTGGCCTATCTGTCTCTTCCCATGCTCCCCTGACCTTTTAGGGCATTGACGTTAAGTGGGCCCAGGTTAGGACACTCATACTGTGGGCCACTCACATGGTTCCCTCTGACCCCGGGGAGCAAACATGGTGTCCTCTAACCTGGGACTCATCGTCACCTTTGTGCCACATACTGTGAGCTCATGCTCTAGTGACTCTCCCTGCCACTGGGTCAGGGCTCAGTGTCCTCTTCGCATTCCATCCGAGAGCTGAGTCCCTTTCACATCCCATCCCTGAGGACTCAGAGTCCCCTTCACACCAGACCCCTGAGGACTCAGTGTCCCCTTCACGCCAGACCCCTGAGGACTCAGTGTCCCCTTCACGCCAGACCCCTGAGGACTCAGTGTCCCCTTCACACCAGACCCCTGAGGACTCAGTGTCCCCTTCACACTAGACCCCTGAGGACTCAGAGTCCCCTTCACACCAGACCCTGAGGACTCAGAGTCCTCTTCACACCAGACCCCTGAGGACTCAGTGTCCCCTTCACACCAGACCCCTGAGGACTCAGAGTCCTCTTCACACCAGACCCCTGAGGACTCAGTGTCCCCTTCACACCAGACCCCTGAGGACTCAGAGTCCCTTCACGCCAGACCCCTGAGGACTCAGTGTCCCCTTCACACCAGACCCCTGAGGACTCAGTGTCCCCTTCACACCAGACCCCTGAGGACTCAGTGTCCCCTTCACACCAGACCCCTGAGGACTCAGTGTCCCCTTCACACCAGACCCTGAGGACTCAGAGTCCCCTTTACACTCCATCCCTGAGGACCCAGAGTCCCCTTCACACCAGACCCCTGAGGACTCAGAGTCCCCTTCACACCAGACCCTGAGGACTCAGTGTCCCCTTCACACCAGACCCCTGAGGACTCAGAGTCCCCTTCACACCAGACCCCCTGAGGACTCAGAGTCCCCTTCACACTCCATCCCTGAGGACTCAGAGTCCCCTTCACACCAGACCCCTGAGGACTCAGAGTCCCCTTCACACCAGACCCCTGAGGACTCAGAGTCCCCCTTCACACCAGACCCCTGAGGACTCAGTGTCCCCTTCACACCAGACCCCTGAGGACTCAGTGTCCCCTTCACACCAGACCCCTGAGGACTCAGAGTCCTCTTCACACCAGCCCCTGAGGACTCACAGTCCCCTTCACACCAGACCCCTGAGGACTCAGTGTCCCCTTCACCCCAGACCCCTGAGGACTCAGTGTCCCTTCACACCAGAACCGTGAGGACTCACAGTCCCCTTCACACCAGACCCCTGAGGACTCAGAGTCCTCTTCACACCAGACCCCTGAGGACTCAGTGTCCCCTTCACACCAGACCCCTGAGGACTCAGAGTCCCCTTCACACCAGACCCTGAGGACTCAGAGTCCTCTTCACACCAGACCCCTGAGGATTCAGTGTCCCCTTTACACCAGACCCCTGAGGAGTCAGTGTCCCCTTCACACCAGACCCCTGAGGACTCAGAGTCCCCTTCACACCAGACCCCTGAGGACTCAGAGTCCTCTTCACCCAGCCCCTGAGGACTCAGAGGTCCCCTTCACACCAGACCCCTGAGGACTCAGTGTCCCCTTCACACCAGACCCCTGAGGACTCAGAGTCCCCTTCACACTCCATCCCTGAGGACTCAGTGTCCCCTTCACACCAGACCCCTGAGGACTCAGAGTCCCCTTCACACTCCATCCCTGAGGACTCAGAGTCCCCTTCACACCAGACCCTGAGGACTCAGAGTCCTCTTCAAACCAGACCCCTGAGGACTCAGAGTCCTCTTCACACCAGACCCCTGAGGACTCAGTGTCCCCTTCACACCAGACCCCTGAGGACTCAGAGTCCCCTTCACACCAGACCCTGAGGACTCAGAGTCCTCTTCACACCAGACCCCTGAGGACTCAGTGTCCCCTTTACACCAGACCCCTGAGGACTCAGTGTCCCCTTCACACCAGACCCCTGAGGGACTCAGTGTCCCCTTTACACCAGACCCCTGAGGACTCAGTGTCCCCTTCACACCAGACCCCTGAGGACTCAGAGACCCCTTCACACTCCATCCCTGAGGACTCAGAGTCCCCTTCACACCAGACCCTGAGGACTCAGAGTCCTCTTCAAACCAGACCCCTGAGGACTCAGTGTCCGCTTCACACCAGACCCCTGAGGACTCAGTGTCCCCTTCACACCAGACCCCTGAGGACTCAGAGTCCCCTTCACACCAGACCCCTGAGGACTCAGAGTCCTCTTCACACCAGCCCCTGAGGACTCAGAGTCCCCTTCACACCAGACCCCTGAGGACTCAGTGTCCCCTTCACACCAGACCCCTGAGGACTCAGAGTCCTCTTCACACCAGAACCGTGAGGACTCACAGTCCCCTTCACACCAGACCCCTGAGGACTCAGTGTCCCCTTCACGCCAGACCCCTGAGGACTCAGAGTCCTCTTCACACTCCACCCCTGAGGACTCAGAGTCCCTTCACGCCAGACCCCTGAGGACTCAGAGCCCCCTTCACGCCAGACCCCTGAGGACTCAGAGTCCCCTTCACGCCAGACCCTGAGGACTCAGTGTCCCCTTCACGCCAGACCCCTGAGGACTCAGTGTCCCCTTCACACCAGACCCCTGAGGACTCAGTGTCCCTTCACACCAGACCCCTGAGGACTCAGTGTCCCCTTCACACCAGACCCCTGAGGACTCAGTGTCCCTTCACACCAGACCCCTGAGGACTCAGTGTCCCCTTCACGCCAGACCCCTGAGGACTCAGTGTCCCTTCACACTCCATCCCTGAGGACTCAGAGTCCCCTTCACACTCCATCCCTGAGGACTCAGTGTCCCTTCACACTCCATCCCTGAGGACTCAGAGTCCCCTTCACACTCCATCCCTGAGGACTCAGTGTCCCCTTCACGCCAGACCCCTGAGGACTCAGTGTCCCCTTCACACTCCATCCCTGAGGACTCAGAGTCCCCTTCACGCCAGACCCTGAGGACTCAGAGTCCCTTCACGCCAGACCCCTGAGAACTCAGTGTCCCCTTCACACTCCATCCCTGAGGACTCAGAGTCCTCTTCACACCAGACCCCTGAGGACTCAGAGTCCCCTTCACGCCAGACCCCTGAGAACTCAGTGTCCCTTCACGCCAGACCCCTGAGGACTCAGTGTCCCCTTCACACCAGACCCCTGAGGACTCAGTGTCCCCTTCACACTCCATCCCTGAGGACTCAGAGTCCCTTCACACTCCACCCCTGAGGACTCAGAGTCCCCTTCATGCCAGACCCCTGAGGACTCAGAGTCCTCTTCACACCAGACCCCTGAGGACTCAGAGTCCCCTTCCCGCCAGACCCCTGAGAACTCAGTGTCCCTTCACACTCCATCCCTGAGGACTCAGAGTCCCCTTCACACCAGACCCTGAGGACTCAGTGTCCCTTTCACACCAGACCCCTGAGGACTCAGAGTCCTCTTAACACCAGACCCCTGAGGACTCAGTGTCTCTTCACACTCCGTCACTGTGGGCTTCTCTCCTATCACTCCCATCAGAACCACAGGTGACTGGACCTGGACTAGTTTTCTACAGGACATTTGTTTTTTTTTAATTTGGTTTATTATTTTTTAGTCACACTCAGCAATGCTCAGGGGTTACTCCTGGCTCTGCACTCGGGAATTACTCCTGGCGGTGCTTGGACCGTATGGGATGCCGGGATTGAACCCAGGTTGGCTGCGTGCAAAGCAAATGCCCTACCTGCTGTGCTATCGCCCAGCCCCTGTACAGAACATTTGGGTCCTTCAGTGCTCACTGTCCTGCCTTGAACTGTGAGGGCTCTAAGCCGGTGCTGTTCCTCCTGTAGACCAGCGGGCAGCCAGACCCTGGCCTTCAAACGTCTGACCCTGTGTGGGTGATCTCACAGGCCTGCCCTGCACCTCAGGATGGGGGCTCTGCCAGGCTTCCCTGGGAAGGGGCTCCTTTCTCTGCAGTCCCCTCCTGTGGGGTGCTCTGGAGCAGCATGGGTGCTTGGTCTTTGCTGTTTTGTATGTTAGGGACCGTGGCCCATGTCATTGTATGGTAGCAGTCCGTGGTTCCATGTCCCATGTGCCCTTAGGGTGTCATGTGACCGCACGTGCCATAAGTGTATTTGCTGCTCATATTCCCTGAGGTTTGCCAGATGCTTGCTGAGGAGCTTCTACTTTTTTCACTTTACAGTGTGGGCCAAACCCTGGACCTCATACCTGCAGTTAGTGCCCTGCTCTGAGTCCTGGCCTTCGCCTCCTGGGTCCTTTCAACCTGCCCACCATAATTCTCTTACCAACTTCCCTGCCCTGCTTGGACCCGCCATCACTTCCCTGTGCTTGTAGTGAGGGGACCCAGACCAGCTCACAGGACATCTTGTCCTGGGGACTGTTTCCATGACCTCACAGTGATCAGACCTAGAGAAAAGTGCGCATGTACACAGGCGCATGTGTGTGTGCGCATGTGTGCGTGTGAGTCCACAAGGGCCTGTAGAAGTACACATGTATATGTATGTGAGTGTGTACTGCGTAAATGCACATATGTTACTTACTCTCATGGGTGTGTCAGCATCTCAGTGTGCACGCACATTGCACTTTCGCCCTTGTGTATGTTCTCTCTTCCCTCCTTTCTCCTTCTCTGTCTACCCCCACTGCCCCATTATTTTTGCTGATTATGAGATGTTCGGTTATAGCCCTAAGCGCTTGCAGTCAGGCCCTGCGCCTCAGGCCTCAGGTGAGCTGCAGCCTCTCAGGCCTTCGGTGTTGATGTCACCCTGGGCGGGTCACGTTCCTGGAGTCCAGCATATACAGCTCTACCAGTGGAGAGAGCTCTACCATGGAGGAATGTCCCTGCTGTCTCTGCGCTCCCCACAGCTGTGCCCCCTCCCACACTTCCTGCAGGCCTGGCAGAGTGACCAGGTGCTAATGGACAGGTCAGGGGCTTCTCATAGGCTCACACTGTCCTGTGTTTTGTCTGTGCAGCTGCCGGCTGTCCAGCCTGTCTATCCCATCTGTTCCGACTGTCCTGTGGGAGGTGGGGGCTGCCCTTGAAGGGTCTCAGTAACCACCTCCCCGCTACCCCATCTCTGCTGCACCTGGGCTGTTGCTGAGACTGATCTGGACTCTCTGTCCCTGTCTGTCTCCTCATGTTTATCCTATGTCCTCTACTACTCACATGGGGCTCCCATCCTGGCCCTTTTCCAAGGCCTCTGCCCTCCTCACCAGCCCACTGTCCCTATGGGTGCGCCACTCTCAGCTCTGTTCCCCTGCCCAGCTAGGAGTGCAGAACCAGGAGTAACCCTGAGCATTGCTGGGGGTTACCCTCCTCCCACAGGGGAGGGTAGGCGGAGGGAGCGGGTGCAGCGCTGGAAAGATCCCGTGTCCTGGGCTTCAGTAGCCGTGATGACAGGAGATATGTGGTGAGTTGGCACCAACCACATGCGCTCCCTCCCCTATATCTGACTAAGGCACTCCTATCCCCCGTCAGGAGAAGTCACTTGTCTTTGAGTCTTCATGGAAGAAGGAGAAGGACATCGTCACCAAGGAGATCGAGAAACTCCGTGCCTCAATCCAAAGCCTGTGCCGGAGTGCGCTGCCCCTGGGCAAGGTCATGGACTACATCCAGGAGGACGTGGATGCCATGCACAACGAGCTCAGCCTGTGGCGCCAGGAGCGCCAGCAGCACGCAGAGGCCCTACAGAAGGAGCAGAGGTGGCAGGGGAGCAGGGACAGGGTGGGAGAGGGAGGGCCAGGGAGGGGTCGACAGAGTCTCGGGCCATCCCTCCTGCTCCCTGAACCCCAGAGGACTCTCACACTCAGGTGCAGGTGCATCTTGGTGGGGTTCACAGACACAATTAGGAGTTCTTGCTGGCTGGAGCGAGCACAGGCCTTGGGCACTTGTCTTGCCCATAGCTGCTCCTGGTTCCATTCTTGACAGCTCCTAAGTGCCAGGAATGTCCTTGACACCCCTAAGAAGTGCCAGGAATATCCTTGAGCACCACTAGGAGGTCCATACCCCACCGTTGTTGGGACCCTTGGAGGTACAGGGTCCACTTTCACACAAGCTTGGAGCTGTCCAGACCATGTGGGTATCCTGATGCCTGACTAGAATGGAAGGCTGCTGTGTGCTGCAGCTGTAGTTGAAGGGATTTGGAACAGTCTCTACAACCGGCTTTGCCCGTCTGTGTTTGCTTTTCCTTGTTTGCTGTGTGTGTTTGCTCATTGTGTTTGTGTCCTGTGTTTGTTCATCCATGTTTGCCTGTCTGTATTTGCTCCTGTGTCTAGGTGCAGGGAGCACTTAGCTCTTGTTGTGATTTGTCTCCCTGAAAGCTCTGTTCATCCACATGCTCTTGTGGCAGGACATGCTTTTCTTTTTTTTTTCTCTTTTTTTTTTTTCTTTTTGGGTCACACCCGCGACGCTCAGGGGTTACTCCTGGCTCTGCACTCAGGAATCACTCCTGGTGGTGCTGGGGGACCATGTGGGAAGCCGGGGATCGAACCTGGGCCGGGCACAGGCCGGCCCAGGTAAGGCAAACGCCCTACCCGCTGGGCTATCACTCCGGCCCAGGACATGCTTTTCTGTTAATTGGGTGTGGGGTTGCTCCTAGCTCGGTGCTCAGTGTGGGGGCTGGAACTGTGGTGTTGTGCGCTCAGTCCATTAAACTCTCTCTGGCCCTGCAGACATGCTGTTCTTTATTATCAGCCCAGCAGGTTTTTTTTTCTTTTTGGGTCACACCCAGCAATGCTCAGGGTTACTCCTGGTTCTGCACTCAGGAATTACTCCTGGCAGTTCCCGGGGACCATATGGAATGCCAGGGATTGAGCGCAGGTTGGCCGTGTGCAAGGCAAATGCCATACCCACTGTGCTATCGCTCCGGCCCCCAGCAGTTCTTTAAGAGCCATAAATATCATAATGTACCTGGCATTAGAGGGTCCAAGGGCACTGCCTAGCTGGTTAGCATAGGCCCTGAAGGTGGCAGGAACATGCCAGCCTCAGCCCTGACCTGCAATGCTGACCGTGTCAGCCTGGTTCTGGTGGTGGCCTGCCCCCTTTGACCTAAATGTTGTCCAGCAGTGCGCCCATCTGCGAAATGGACAGGCTCCAGCTTGCACCCCTTATAGAGGGGGTGCCTCTCTGGAGGTGGGGGTGCCTCTGACCAGGAAAGTTGCTGGTGTGGTGTGGTCCTGGTGCTGCTGGGCCAGGCACACCCTCCGCCCCCACCCAGTGCCTTCCTGTGGGTGTCCCCACCTTCTGGAAGGGTTAGCCTTTGGCAGTTTGTCTGCAGCTGGGGGACTGATACGCAGCCAGGAGGGAGTTTTGGCCCTGCCTGTTACACTCTTGTACATACAGGCCAATCCCCTTTATTTTGGGAGAGAAAGTGCTTTTCCTGGTCCTTGCTTGGTGCTTTTGGGGCGCAGCATGTTGTGGAGGACCAGCTGCTCAGATGCCCCCCTGTCCCCACCAGCATCACCGACTGTGCTGTGGAGCCGCTGAAGGCGGAACTGGGGAGTTGGAGCAGCTGATCAGAGACCAGCAGGACAAAATCTGTGCCGTGAAGGCCAACATCCTCAGGAATGATGAGAAGATTCAGAAGATGGTCTATACCCTGAGTGCCAGGCGCTGAGCAGCCACCCTGCAGGAAGGGCCTGCTGGCCCTGGGACCCCTACTTGCCCGCCATAAATTGCTCCTGCAAACACAGGTGTGAAGCGTCTCTTTGCAGCGGCTCTTGCGCTTCTATATAGATCAGTTCCAGGTCAC